>JAWNNV010000654.1:0-62500 GCA_035044485.1 Scaptomyza reducta | reverse complement strand
ACTATCTCAAGCCCAAAGTGCTTTGTTGGCCTAAATGGCTGACAATGCGACACTTTGGCGGCAGTTTGAAAACGTTTTCAGTTAATAGACTGGCAAGTGTGGGGCAAAATATCTCCAAGCATGTGAATAGTTAAGTTGATGACCCATTTAAGATAAAGGTCTATTTAATGATGCCTTTATATAATCAGTAATGCATTAATGGGTACTCGAAAGAGCCCAATAACAATTTAGCTTATTTAGCATAAACTTACTGCAATTATTAATAATATAAACATGTTTTGCAGTAATTTAATGATTATAGATCGAGTTTTTCTCTTGTTCTTCTATATTCCCTACACCTTTGTCTTCTTCTTCCTTGCATAGTATGCAGCTGCACATTATTTGCCCATCAACCCCTTTGTAACTGAACAACTGCATTCGCTCAAAAGTATGCAATACATTTTAGACATTTTATCACTTTGCATGCTTGTAATTCGCAACTGGTTCTAGCATTTCCCTCTTGTACAGCCAGTTGTTTTTCGGTTTAAAGTTATCTTTGCGCAGAGGCGATATCGTAACCAATGAAGTTCTACTGAGGTGCGATTATTGCTAGTTGAAAACTTTAACCAATACCCCGCCATGGGGACGTGCAATACCGTCCACTACGGCAATTTTTGGAAGCCCGAAAGGGCTCATTCATTAATCAATTCAAAATGCAATGACCACCATGTCATTTAGAATATAAGTAATATAATAATAATAAGTCTCTGTGTTAAAAAAGCATTGGAATCCAACGACTTGCTTTATCGTGTCAAACCTTTAAACAACCATACAAATAACGGTTCATAATGTAGGCCATAAAAGCAGTTTGGTTATGGTCTCGTATCTCCTTAATTTATTTGTGTTAAGGTCACAGGCCGGCAACAAATCCCTACCAAGCTCTGACCATGGAAATGACATAATAATAATAGTAGAAGAAGGGTTAAAAAGCATTAGACAAATTAAACATAATGTTAACTCCTTTTCGGCCTTAATGACTATGCTGTTGCCAACTTAAGCCCAATTACAATAAACGTAAACCCAAACGTGGCAAACAAACATTGAACAGTTTTCCCTTCCGTCTTTGCTAACTGCCAACCTGACCAAAAATTACGTCCGCAATTTATGTTTATGTGATTCGAAAGTTTTTGCGGCTGGTCGGATTTTTATAGTTCAAGTTCGACGTTGAAGAAAGTTTTTTTTTTCAACTTGCATGTAAATTTACGGACGGGTAGTTTAGCTTTGGCAGACAAACTTGAGCCTTTTTATGGGCTTAGGAATTCAAGCACACACTCACAAAAAAGGACGAAAAAAAACACAGGAGAACTGGAAAAAAACCCAAAAACAGAAAGTAACGAAAGAAAGAAAAAAAAAGGTAAAAGCCATTTGAGATTTGGATATATTTCTGTCTGTTTGTTCGAGGCGCAACTTTGGTCAAACTTGAGTGCGCTTTATGAACTAGCCAAATGTAATTTGAACCCTCTTTGACCGACCCCCTTGTTTGTCCCCTAAACGCTTGGCAGCATTCACATAATTCATTTTTTATGCCAGGAAGCCTATTCTGCATGCGAATCATGCTGTTGTTTTTGGCCTCTGCGCCTTCGTGTCGCACTGATTTTGTTTCCTTGCGTATCCTCGGCTATCCTGCGGGATTCGTTCATCTAATTTATGCGTTATTTATGCAGCAATATTGATGAAGATGCATCGACCACACAGAATAATAACACAGATTGGAAGAGAGCGAGAGAGATAGAATGGGATGAAAAGCTTTGAAAAGCTATAAAAATAATTCAATTAAAATAAATAGATAAAAGCAATTGACTTTAAACTTTGGGGATTAGGGTAGAATGAAGTTGTGCCAGAAATTTATTGGTTTTTACTAGGATTAGAAAAGTAAAGGAAGCTATTTTTAAATGTAATTGAACAATTGAAGAATTGCCCATTTGAAGCGATAAATATCGACAAACAATCTTACTAATATTATAAATGTGCAAAGTTGTCACTCCATCAAAATTACTCATTCCAGTTGCATTACAAATAATATTCCCCAACCTAAGTTAAGCAAACTTATACAAATTATGACCAGTATGAATTCAACATCGATCATTGGAATTATTTGAATTGAACTTGGTTAAGATTTAAATGTATTATATATTGGCCCGGCTGCAAAAGCTGCCAGGCACTATTAAAAATTGAGTTTAGACTCATTAGAGTGCTCCTCTCCACGGAAATCTTTAGTAAAAGGCGAAAGATTTATTCGACAACTGAAGAGAAGCCAGAGTGATTTGAAACCTAACTACACTCAGACCTTAGCCGAAACAGTGCTTGAACTGTTTGCGAATTATAACGAAAATGTGATGATCACCGCTAAGCCATTAAACAACCCCTAAAAGACTTACAACCCTTATGACTTGCAATAATTGGATGCAACTTTAAATAATTCTCACCCTTGATAAGTTGTTGAATATCACTTATAATTCACAACTCGTTCTAGTTGCTATCACATAGAGTATCAGGAATAAACCCTAATCAAGTTATCGCTTCTCGGCCTTATGGCTAAGATCAAAGTGTAGTATCTGTTCTTATCAGCTTAACATCTGATAGTTTCTCCATTGGAGAACAACAAATGTTAAACTGATTTTTGGAATCAGACGGAGTGCTAGGGGCTTGCTCCACCTCTGTCGCGGGTTGGCCCGGTATTGCAGTACCGCCGGGATTCGGCCCAACTAAATAATAAATTGAAAAAGCAACCCTCGTTTGAGGTGAAATCATCGAGCTATATGGTTTTCCTTTCGTCCCTATTTGCATTGGGCGTGAAAGGCAATTTCTTCTGTGAAAGAGGAGACTAGTCTTGGCATGCAAATTTGAATGCCAAAAGGAAAAGTCAGTAGCGGCGAGAGGACGGATGCAAGGACGAGGACATGACAGGCAGCAGCTGGCTGACATTGCAACTGTGTCCTGTGGGCTTCTCATTGCTTTTCAGATGGAGAACTCCTTGAGGCTAGCAAATTGTTTTGTCATCGTCTACTTTTGCCAAGTCGTTTGGAAAATTGAAATGATTAATTGTTTGGGCAAACTAAACTACTTCTGGCATTGTCCTTGGCCCGACGAAAGAGAAGAATATCAAGTTGTCCTCACTGAACTGAATTGAATTGATAGACCTGCAGCTCAAAGTTGAAAAATCAAAACACTTTTTATTGACAGCTCCGCAATTTGTTGGCAACACTCAGCCAAACTGAATATATATTCAATACCTACTATATGTGTATGTGTGTGCGTGTGTAAGTGCGGCCAATTTGACAAGCACGCGACAGTTATTTGTCAGCTGTTAAAGTACGTGGATTAAGTTGATTTATAGCTTGCAGATGGGCAAAAAATTGAATTTAAAATATATTATATTTAATGTTCAGCTATTAGTTCAATTTCAATGCATTTTCCAAAGTTATACGACGAAAAGTACAAAAAAAAAACATACAAATTATAATTAATACCATTAATTTTATTTAATAGCAACTTCGGCCTATTTAAGTTTATATTTGAGTCATTTAATACGCCATCTCTTGGCAAACGAGAAAAGTTTCGCGCTGGTGTGTGCCATGGCTTAATGGCTGCAATGTGTTGCTGCGTGTCTTTACTAACTTGACTGAAATATGTCCTTTTGTGTCTTTACTAAATTGGTCTAATAAGGGAACAAGTTAAAAAGGGATATTTACTCCGAAACTGAGTTATGTTTGTGAAATATTCGAGGCACTACATAGCCTCAGGATATACCGTTGTTTTAAGGATATTATGCCTAAGCCATGGTTGCAAACTTAGCTGTGATGCGATTTTAGTCATGATACTGCAAAAAGTAAAAATAATAGGAAATTTCTAATAAATAGATGAAGTTGTTGTTGAAAATTTTTACCTGAACGAAAACACAAAATGTGTCTTAGCTAAAAAAAAAACCTCTACATATACAAGAAGCAAAAATTAAAGTATAATTTCTTCGGTAATTTGTTAAAGTTATATAATAAATTTTACTTTAAGAATTCCAACTGCTTCACATAAGCTTTCTTAGTTTCAAGCATTTAAGTTTTATTGTCAATTTCTTAATTAAGGAGCCTAGCTTTTAATTTGTTATGTTAGCAACTTTTGCATATCTCCAAAGGAATCTTGACCCTTTTGCGTCTTAAGACCTTGAACTGTTGCTATTTCCCTAAAAGTTTTTCTTCATTCGTATGCAAACCTTTACCTTTTACAAGCTTAAACTCTCAGCTTTGTTTTAATTGCAAAGTGGAAAAAAACGTAGCTCAAAGAATTTATAAAAAAGTATTATCAGTTAAAAAGTGTCCCAACTGTCTGTTAAGTTATCTCCATCTCTCTCTCTCTCTCTCTCTCTTTTTCTCTGTCTTTCTTTGTTTATTCACGTGCTTTTTGTTGTATTGTTTTTCTAAACATTTTTTTGTATCTTTGCTTTGCATAAATTTTCACTCTGTTTTGTTATCGGCGAAGCCCTTCGAGGCCGTATTTTCTATTCGTGGGTGAGTGAAATGTTTTTGCCTTAATTTTCAGTATTTTTTGGCTCTTTGCGAGATGTTTCCATTCAGATAATATTTTTGTTTGTCGCCGTTTTCGGTATGTGTTTTGTGTTTTTTAATCCTTTGCCCAAAATGACTGCAACAAAGTCGGGCGACCCTTTTTGGTTGAACCCCTTTTGCTGCTCCAGCGCCTGTTCCTGCTCCGGTTTCAGTTCCTTGTTGTGTGATCCTGGTCTCTATGCACGCGACATTTTATAGTTATTGCCGAAATTCCCTCGATGGTTTTAGCAATTTCTCTACCATTTACATTTTATTTTGTTGCATGTGTTGTTGTTGCTGCTGTTGTTGTTGTGTCGCATCGCAAGGAAATTGCGACTCTATTGTTTTATAGTCGCAGCGGGTTTTCACTCTCCCGTCTCCTGTCTGGTGTTATCAATGCACAAAACATGATGTATGGCAAAGGAATCGCTTCATAAAAAAGTAACAAAAACAAATATTGAAGCTTTTTACGCTTTTGAGTTGCTTTTACATTTGTTAAATATTTTTTATTGTTGACAGGTTTATTGCGTTGTTCCGAAACCTATTTAGAGTGTGTTTTGTAACAATGAAAATGCAAATGATTTATTTAACTTAAAAACTAAAAACTAAAAACTAAAATTTCGTTACAAAGTTTCGTTTTTTTTCTTTATTTATTTTCTTACTTTTAAATCACTTCTTTATTTATTTGGCTATTAAACTATATTATTTATTAAATATTTACATTTATTAATATTTAATTTACATTACTCACTCGAATAATAAGCCTCGAAACCTATTTTGAGTGTGTTTTGTAACAATAAATAACCCAAATGATTTTTTTTAACTTAAAAACTAAAATTTCCCTACCAAGTTTCATTTCTTAAAATTTATTTCCTTCCTTTAAATCACTTATTTATTTATTTGGATATTAAACTATATTATTTATTAAATATTTATGTTTATTAATATTTAATTTACATTAATCACCCGAATAATAAGCCTCGAAACCTATTTTAAGTGTGCTTTTTTAACAATAAAAATGGAAATGATTTATTTAACTTAAAAACTAAAATTTCGTTACAAAGTTTGGTTTTTTTATATTTATTTTCTTACTTTTAAATCACTTATTTATTTATTTGGATATTAAACTATATTATTTATTAAATATTTATATTTAATAATATTTAATTTACATTACTCACCCGAATAATAAGCCTCGAAACCTATTTTGACTGTGTTTTGTAACAATAAAAAGGAAAATGATTTATTATATATTTTTTTATATTTATTTTCTTACTTTTAAATCACTTATTTATTTATTTGGATATTAAACTATATTATTTATTAAATATTTATATTTATTAATATTTAATTTACATTACTCACTCGAATAATAAGCCTCGAAAAACTCAAGCAAAAAAAGTCCCATTAGCATCAACTGGGGAAATTTGCTGTGTGGGGAAATAAATTTCCCCTAAGCAACAGTGACGTCACATGCCAACCTGTTTGAACTCGTAGCAGTCAAACTACCCCTTGGGAAAGTGACATTCGTTAGGGGTACTTTTTGCCGTTGGAAAACATTCAACCTCCGAATGGTACATTGAACCAAGCCGGCACAAGACGAAGGCTAAGGTCAATTGCAGTTGGGGTTGGCGCCTTCCAGTGAGCGACATGAACACAAAATGTCCTTACCAACAGGGAAATACCGCTGTTGAATGTCGTTCTTACTGCTGCTGCTGTTGCTGTCGCGTTGAGTCCTTTTTCAGTGCTTGTTGGGCATCGATGGCGCGCGGTTCGTGCTCGCAGCGTGTTGCGTGTGTGTTTTAGAAAAGTTCTAAAGGAATTTCTGGCGAAATGTGCGAGTAAATGATTTTTGTTGACATCCGAAACCAAAATGGAACATTCTTTAACAACTGTGGATTAACATAAAGAATGTTTCTTTTGGTGCAGGGCAATCGCAAGTACAAGTTGCAATTCAAAGTATTTAACCAGCTCATTTGCAATGCAGGACAAAGTGTAGCCAAATGCATAAACTGTCAACACAATATGCATAAGAAATAAGCTGGCGCCGGAGTTCCAGCCAAACAATGCGCCTAAGTGTGAGCAAACAGCCTGTGAATATGTGAAAAAAACAAACAAAAATATTAAATGCCAAAACACATGAGAACGAAGCGAGCACCAATGAAAAAATAACAAAATAATAATCATAACCAGCGTCGGGGACATTACATAGTCTGTCTGTGTGTGTGTGTGTGTGTTTGTGGCAGTGCCGACTTCCTGTTTCCTGTTTTAATGTTTACGTTTTGCGGCTGGCTGCTTCCGGCGAAATGTTGTCCTCGGTTTTTGGTGTGGATTTTTGAGCTAATGTAGTGGCATTTTAGGCGCAACGAAATAATAGATAATAAAATGTAATGTAATGTCGTTCTCGTTGGCTTAGTCAACACATACGTTTAAGGATCTACACACACTCTCTCACACTCCCTCTCTCTCCTTCTCTCTCTCTCTCTCGCTGTTTATCGCCCTTTAGTCCTTTAGTGCGTGCGTGCCAAATGTTGATTATTGCGCTTTTTGCCAGGCTTTCGTCCGTTTGTGGGCCATAATAAAAATCAGTCGCAATGGAATGCAAGCCAGCTTCTTAAATTAGATTAGATGATGTGCCATAATGAAGCTGTGCGCAACGGCAAAGCATAAGCACGACTCCTTACACCCATCCACCCGCCTTCAAGGCACAAAAGTCGAGGAGCATGTCTTGTGGGAGTTGGGCAAAAGATTACACACGCAAAGGATATGTTACATGCATGAACATGTGTGCTTTAATGTTATTAAGTGGAAATGATGGGCTCTGATTTATATAGATTCAATTGGCTGCTTTTAGGTTGTTGTTGGATTTGTTTATCTAAGTTTTCCGAATATTTATTTACTCACATTTTTATTTAATCGTTATTTACAAATGTTTGCTGAAATGAGAAGCTTAAAAATATATATATATATATATATATAAAGTGTAATAAAGTAACATTTGCTTAAGAGAAATACTCAGAATCAGAAAAAAGTTCATTAAAAAAACTATAATAAACTCATTTGTTAATTTAAATCATTATAAACATTTTTTTTTTAAATTTTCTTTAAATAATATTTTTCCTTGAAAATGTATATTTAATCTTGTTTAAATTATAATTTAAAATATTAAATTATTTATATTTATTAAAAATATATAATATATTTGCAAATATGCAAACTTATTAATACTTTTTGATATTTATTCAATCAAGTAAAATGAGAAACACAAAAGATATTTTCTTAAGTGCTTCTGTTTAAGCCTAATTCGTAAACCAATCAAAATGCTATTTATCTCATAAGTAAGAACGATTAAATCTCACGTTCAGCACTTAATTACTCACATACATATACACATACACAGACATACACATATGTTATAGTAATTAGCATAGTCTAACCGAAGGAATGTATAAAAACGTCTTTGAGTATAATGAATAAGTACAACGAGAAAAATTCTACACATGTTTGGCTTACTTATTAATATTCTTTGACTGTAGCGAGATGAACAAAAACACATACTCAAAAATAAATAAAAATAACGCAAACATGAAACGTGCTGCCTAATTTTAGGCGAAGTAAAACAACTAGAAGAAAATGTAGGAGTAGAAGCAAAAAACTTAGCAGTACGTGTCAAAATTGCGAAAAGCTGCTTAAAGCACATGTCTGGCAAATATGTTGCGCAAATTACTTGAAGTATAAATCAATTGCTAGTGTGAGAGAGAGTGGGGGCTCCCCCACCATCCCCTCAGCAATTGAATTTTCCACTCGTTACAATTAAAGTTCTCGCTTTTGACATGCTGCATGCGTGTCTCCTGTATGTCTATATCTTTGCTTCCGGCGCAACCGGAAGTACTCAAGCAAAAAGAAGAGGCTACAGGAAAAACTGTGAAAAAAATGTTGGCGCTGTTAGGGGAACAAGACAAACAAATCCAAAATAAACAAACGTTGTCTGCCTTCCATACTCCAAACACGAAAAAAAAAGGAACAGCGAGAAAAGAAGCTGAAGCGAAATGCTTACGAAGCGGAAATTAAGACCCACTCCAACTGGGAGCAAGTGAGAGTCCCAAACAAAGCTGCCAAAAGTTCGTAAACAAACACATGTCTGACTCCCTTACCCCCCCAACCAGTTCTCACCCTCTGTGTGCGCTTGTGTGTGTAAACAAGCGCCAAAACATATCACATTTTAATCCGATGTAGTGGAAAATTGCGCAAGAACGAAAATTGTATTGTATTTTGTACGAAAGAAAAAGTGTGCAGGATTGATTATGGTGTCATTGCTTAAACGGATTAGTAGGACTTGTGATAAGCAGCTGTTTTAATTAAAAAGTAGCATCAACCATTTTCCGTTCCACCTGGCAAAATCCTTACAAATGTACCGAACGTTAAATTTAATAGTCCATGCTATTGTCCTGAGTTATGAGCTCAACACGTGACCATATGGCTGCTCCTCCACGGCTCCGCTTGACAATGACTGCCAAATTGCCATTTATCCCACTCTCTGTTTGGGTGTTTATTTCCACTTTAAATTAGTGTAAATTTTATGCGCCATGCCTATAAATATGCAACGATTTTTTTGTTGCTTGTTTTGAGAGTACATTTTTGGTAGGAGGAGTGAATAAAATGTCCATTTAATTAATGAAGAAACAAGTGAAGCGCGTGTTCAGCTTATTTTCTGTTGTTGCTGCCTTAATTAATATACCCATTGTGTTTAGTTGGACAGTGAGGCATATGATTGTGTACACTAAATTTATGTTTGTTTAACACCTCTTTCGCATTCACACTTTATTTACAGTGCTTAGTTTAAAGTCTGCCTAGCTCTACCTTTGATTACATTCCAACTGTGTTTGTTAACTCCGCCTGTGATTTTCGGCTAGGCTCTACGGATATTTACCTTATTGCCTATGCGCATTCTTGGCCAACAAATTTCCATATTTCACTCTGCACAGCTTTTTCTACAATTCTAGCCGCATCCTCCTGCTCTGCCTCGCATAAATTCTCCATAGCTGTCATACTTTTAGGCATTTAATAAATTTTATGAGTCTGTCGCTGTTGCTGCCTCTTCCTCTTGTTGGCTGTTTATTTTTCTTTCTTGCCTTTTTGGGTTTTGCTTTCTTTTTTAATAACATTCGTACTCCAACGATGTCCGCCCTGGGGCTATCTCTTTTTATTTCTCCCGTTCCTCTGCTCTGCTTCAGTTTGTCTGCAAATTGCAAATGTGGGTATTTATGCATACTTCCCTGACACCTCCTGCCCCCCGCTGTATTCCCTTCGCTCATTTCATTTCCCATGCAACAATCTTTTATATGAGTTTATTATGTATGCTTTTGCTTAAAACATACAATTTCCTCAAGCGATTTCCGTTTCCACTGATGAGTCTTATTAAATTCGAAGCTGCTTGAGTTGGGGCTTTGCTTGTGGCACCCAACCCCAAGCGATTGGTTGTTAACTAGCTAAAATATGACGCCTGCCTGGCAAATTGTGCTTTAATTGAATTGCGCATGGATTTTGTTTTAGTCTCCGAGGGGGGGATCGTTTAAGCTCCAGCTGGCCGTTGCAGACAAATGGTTAGCCCGAAAAAGTTTTGGTTGCATGCCACATTTTGACGCCTGTGACCACGCCCCACTCGTTTCGAAAAACTCGCGGCATAACTCAAAAGTCTTTAGAAGTGTTTGAAACTGTCATACGCACGGACTTTTTCTTTCTCTCCCTCTCTCTTTACCACTTGCTGTCTCTTTCTCAATATCGGCAACTAGTACAACAACAAACAGACTTTGCCACTTTAGTCTGAGTCAAGTTGAAAAGGGGTATATCGATTAAGCTATAAGGTTTAGTGGGACTTCATTATACAAAAAACCATTTTACTTACTTTTTTATTTAAATTATGTCAAAAGAATTATAAAAAAATAAGCTTGAAAATATTTTAAAAATTTTCTAAAAATAATTGCTTTAATAAACAATCATTTAAGTTGGTTTTAATGATTTTTGTTTCTCTAAAAATCTTTTAATATATATTATATTTAGTTATATATCATATTAGTTATATATCATTATTAACTATAATTTTAAGTTTGTTTCAATGCTTTGTGTTTCTCTAGAAAATCCTTTATATATATATTTTTTTAAATTATATATCATATTTATTATTAAAAGGGTTAACGTCAAATTCTTAACCCTTTCAAGTTAGAGAGCACTTGTTCCAAGTCAAGTTCAATTAAATGAATTTATTTGCTTAACAAAACTAAAAAAAACTATACTCAACTATTTCATTAGGGTATCTAACATAGTATAGTATTTTCACAGCTCTTGTGGAACGAAGCTAGAGTTTTGTCAGCTTGTTTGACTAGCATTGAGTGCTGAAATAAAAGAAAGTATGCAAGCAAGAAGGAAAGAAAGAAATAAAGCGATGCGAAAAGCAAAAGAACTAACGCGTTTTGGGGGCAACATCGAATCAAAGGCATTTTCTAACCAACTTCGGTTGCGGTGAAGTTTTGTGCGGAGGCGCAAAAGGACTGAGATTGAGTGCAAATAAAATGATGTCATGAAGTGGCAGCGGCAAAAGTCCTTGTTGTCCTTCGGGCAAGTGGCGAAGCGGTGAGACAGAGAGAGAGAGCGGGGCAAATGCATGCTCCACTTTATTTTAGCTATCAACTCGTAAAGTTTGCGGCTTGATGGCCTTGTTGGGTTTGGGCTGCGCCAAGGAGTTACTTAACCGTTGGGTAGAGGAGGGGAGGGGTGGCGTTCTGTGATTTTTCTGCACGAACTCACAGAAACCGCAGCCGGCATGCGGCTTTCAAAAACTTGAAGCACAGCAATTACAACAGCAACAACAGCAACAACAACAAACTCGCAATGCACAAATCTTTTGACAAGTATTTTGTCAACTTTGCCACAGCGAGAGAAAGAGAGAAGAGTGTGAAAGAGAAAGGGAGATAGAAGAGTGAGATAGGGACGAGCTGCAGTTTAAGTGCATTAAGAGTGCGGAGAGAAAACTTTAAGTGTCGCCCCTTGCCTTTGTAGAAACTGAGAGTTTGGCCAAGTTTGAGTACAAGATGGCTTAAGGACAGCTGCTAGCCGCTAGCCAAGCTGCTAATTAGCTTATTTTACCTTCAGCTCTTGCCAACTTAATTAAAAATTAACATTTTGCTAGCAAATTGCTTTTAGACACAACGAAAAAATAGTTAAATGAAAAAAAGTCGACTTAAATGGAGGCCTGTAATACATTTCCATGCCTATTTTTCTGGCCATTTAATTTGTTTTTGCGCCTGTAATTATGCAACTTGTTGGTTCACTGCTTCGGCTGCTGAAAGTTGTTACTGTTGTTGTATATTTTGGGCCGAGTTTTCAATTTGTTATTATTGTTGTACTTTTTGGGCCGAGTTTTCAATTTGTTATTGTTGCGTTGGCATTAAAACTTTTTCCATTTCCCATTTTTGTTCATCGTCATTCTTGTTGCATACTTTTTGTATTTCGTATTCGCATACAATTCTTGTTGCATACTTTTTTGCAAGAAACTGGTCATTAAGATATTCAAGTTGGCGAAAGTAATTCAAATTCCAAATTTGCAAATGCCTTCATTTTGTGCAAAGTTTGCTGAATTATTATCTCAAGCGAACAAAATATTAAAACACCTGCTTCAATTCCTTTTGTCTTGTCATCGTTGATTTCCCACAGTTTCAATTTTAACATTTTAACGTCCTCAAATATGCAACTTTTGACACGCCTTCGCATTGTTCTTCTTTGTATTTTGCATTTCCCAACCCACCCACACACATACACACACACAGACAAACACCCCTGCATTTTTTGAATGTCTTCAATATCTTTAAATCAGCTTTGGCTTTTTTGCAGTCTTGTTGCATTTTCCTTTTGCCACTGCTGCCTTTATCAGAATTTATTGTATATATGCAGTTGGAGGGGTTTGTGGTTTTTCCATTCAGCGTAGAGTTTCAATTTATTTGCAAAAAAATGTTTAACTCAACTTGAAAATTGGTTGTGTGTGTGTGTGTGAGCCATTTGTTGAGGATTTAACTACATTTGTTGTTTGGTTTGAGGTTGAATTTTAAAGTGCTACAAAATATTCAATAAATGAAGTTTAACTGTGAATACTTGTTAGTAGATTGAAATGTATAAGTAATGAGTTTTCAGAGTATTTTTGTTTTTATTTCTGCATTAGGGTTATTAAAAAAGTCTCTCTTTGATTTTGTAATTAAAAAAAAAAAAGTTGGTAAAGTTTAGTAAAAAATGTTTAAATACTCTCAACTCATTGAAAATATGTAAAAAGGGTTTAATGGTTTTGTGTCAAAGTATTTAAAAGGCAGTAGGAAGCATCTCCGACCCCATAAATTATATATATTCTTGATCAGCATCAAAAGTCGAGTCGATATAGCCATATCCTTCTGTCCATCTATATGTATGAACGAGCTAGAGACTTCAGATTTGGAATATAAGCTCGTCTAAGCCCTAAGAAGTACAAGTTTGCTTCAAGGTTTCGATAACTCTTCCCGTTTCCGATATACACATGTTATCGATAACAATAAAATCTTAAATTTAGAAAACTTTGTGATGCAGTTTGAAACTATGGACAAACTTATGAAGAGCTGTGAAATTAGTATTGAAATCGGTTGAGGAACACAGGAGATATGGAACATTGAAGTTAAGTCAAGTATGCAGTATACTTATAAGCACTGACTGTATAAGTATAGGGTTTATGGTACATTCTACTCGCGATTTCTCGACTAGAGCCTTCTTACTTGTTTCTTTTAAACTTGTTCCTCATATTTTTTCTAACTGAAACCCAAATCCATAGTTCGTCTAAGCCTAGTTAGCTATTTTTAAAGAAAAGCTGCTCTGTATGCCTCCTCATTTCGTTTTGAACACTTGCTTACTGTTAATTGCTTTTGTAGACAAATTATAAATCGGTCGAGTGGTCCGTTTGTGCATCACTCAAAAACAGACAAAACCACACTCGCCGGGTTCGTGACCATGACTTTGGCTCTAGGGTTAGCCCTTAACGACCAACAACAATTAAAACCGGAAACGGAACTGGGCACAAAACAACAACAACAACAACACACAGATAGCACAACTCTCTCGTTGGCCAGTCGCCAGTTTTAATTTAACTTTGACATGCATCAGCTCAAAAATCCAATTACAAAACAAATGTACAAAGCGTGCGTCCCTTTTTTTTACGCTTTTCTTTTTGAAACCCCAAGCTAAAACCCCATTAACGCGCTTGTAGATATTTTTAGACAACAAAAAAAACTCAACGCTAAAGATTTATGAAACCATTAATATTCTGCGAGAACGAGAAGAGTTTGAATATTAAATTAAAAACCTAAAAAAGTGCACGAAAAAAGTGTTAAAAGTGTGAAAATAAAAACAATGCAAGTTTAAAGAAGTTTTGGGGAAACTGCCCCCTGGCAATGAGTCGTAATTATGAGTGGATAAGCAGCCGCCAAACATGTCCAACACTCGTGGCAAACTGCGACCCGATCGCAATGCCAACGAGGAGCAGCAACAACATCAACAGCAGCATCTTCTCCAACTGGGCGCACGCCCCAAAGTGCAACAACACTTGAAGACTGACAGTCCCAACTACATGGAGTTGGAGTTTAGCCAAACCGTTGTGGGTCGCAGCTTTAGCGAGCTGCCCGTGAGCTATGCCACCAGCACGGTGTTGCAACGTGAGCCAGCACCACCCACACCGCCACCACTGTCACAGATGCCGTCGCGACTGTTGCACTCGGCACCGAATACGCCCAGTCGTGGCAAGGTGGTGCTAAGCAAGAAGGAACGCAAGGAGCTGAGCAAGCAGCTGGGCTTTGAGGAGCTGGGTGTAAGTGCCTCGGCACAATCGAGCCCCTACAAAGGACGCGTCACGGAGCTGAAGAACTGCATTGCCCGAGGATTGTTTGCGACACTACATCGCGGCTCCCACAAAACCCATCAACAACATCAGCAGCAGCATTCGGAGCTTGGCAGCCAGGATTTGCAGTTAAGCCAGGAGCTTTCGCCACCGCCACCTGCACCGGAGCTGGTTAACAACAATGAGGATGAGGGCTCCAGCGGCGACTACAGCGAGAAGTTGAAGAATCTGCCAGTGCGTCAAAGGAAGGCAGCGACCTCGCACATGGACAACTATTGCCTGTTTGATCCGGTGGATTTCATCAATGAGAAGGCGTTGCGCTATCCCAGCAATGCCAAGCATGGACTGAGGGATCCGTTGTTCAGCTCACGACAGCATTTGGTGTGCGAGGACGAGGAGGATGAGCTGGTGCCAGAGGTCATCTACGATGTGGACGAGGGCGAAGACCTCGAGGAGACCATCATTATTGAGACGTCCGGAGAGGCGGATGTCGAAACGGAAACCAGCGCTTGTGCTCTGCCCAGTTTTGAGCATCACAATTACTTTGTCATCGATCCGGCGGACTTTGAAATGGAGCCACAGATCATGGACATAGGCATACCCAATCCCTATAGCAATGAGCAGCTTGTTAATGCCAAGCTCGAGCAACAGCTACTCAATGAATTCGATGCCGGGCCCAGCATGTCCAACAGTCAGGAGTCCAAGGACACAGAAACCACCTCCACTGCTCTCGTGGAATCTTCCAGCTCCACCAATTCAGCCAGCTCCAGTGGCAGCTCCTCCACACAACCCAAAAAGAAGCTCACCTTTCTCAATCTTTCGCCCTTTCGTCCGGGCGCCAACTCACCAAAGAAATCGCAACAAAAGTCTGGCGTCGAACAGCGTGCCATCTCCGAATTGGTCACCTCCGATCACATGCTGCATCTGCAGCAACTGTTGCAGCAACAGCGCAAGGATCAACGTGCTCACACCGTGCCCATCGAGTCCAACTATGTGTTGTTCAATCCGGGTCCAGTGCCCAGTCGTCATGTTCAATACAAGATACGCAAACCCCGACCGCTCTCCACGCACAGCGATGCGGACAGTGGATTCCTGTCGCCCTGCTCCCCCGACGAACTGAAGACAAATCCTAGCATTCTGGTTCTACAGCAATGCGACAGCGTTCAGGGTTATATTGAGGTGAGCTTTACACAGAAATAAACTCGTGATAGATTACTTGATTATTGAACAGCAAAATTAACCCTGAAGGTAAACTCTTTAAGGGTCATTATATGGGAATTTTACATACCTCCAAATGGAACTGCAACCCATTTATATCGTTTAGATATTCGAAGTGTTGCCTTAGCTAAGTTCCCATAAACTTTTCGACGAGGTTGGAAAGGGTTTTCTAAACCTTCCCGAGGCTAAGACAAATCCTAGCATTCTGGTTCTACAGCAATGCGACAGCGTTCAGGGTTATATTGAGGTGAGCTTTACTCAGAAATAAATTCGTGATAGATTACTTGATTATTGAACAGCAAAGTTAACCCTAAAGGTAAACTCTTAAAGGGTCATTATATAGGAAGTTTACTAACTCCACCTGGAACTGAACCCCATTTTTATCGCTTAGATATTCAAAGTGTTGCCTTAGCTAAGTTCCCATAAACTTTTCGACAAAGTGGAAAGGTTTTTCTAAACCTGCCCGAGGCTATAGTACATGGTGTCAGCTCCCCAATCCGAACCCTATGCACAACCCCACATATTCACATATATGGTATCTTAAGCTGGTAATGATTGCGGCATGTTCAGTTTTCGCACTTGTCGCCATTTGCCGGCTCACTTATCTTAACGAGCGGGCAACTTAACAAGTCTTATTATGCAGCTGAACCCACCCCGGGGAGTTACAATACACCCGGCCCGCATTAAAATCCTAGGAAGTCAACCCTGCAAAGCACAAAATTATCAAACTGCAGTTCATGCAGCAGACGGGCGGGTGGTTTAGAGGGTTGTCTTTGGCTTGTGGCCCTGGTGATTGCATCAATTTTAGTGTTTTCTTTTGCGTCAAGTGGCTGCTTTTGTCGCTTCTGCCATTCGGTGCCTCCGGGGAGCAATCAATCCTCGCGTTGCCACTGCGCGCTTCATTAGTTTCTCTAGCTACCAAACATTAAAAAAACAACAACAAAGTAACGTTAGAATGAGAAAATATAGAGGATGTAAGGAATATATATATATATACTATATATACAATAACAAGTGAAAAATTCTGTTTTGCAGCAGCTGTGTGCATCGCGACTTTTAATGGAATTGAATTAAGTATTGAATTGTTGCTTTGGCATTGAGTTTCATTCCACTTGCCACATGCTCTTTAATGAAACTCCTCGCCTCCCCCACCGAGCAAAATTGCTTGCCACGGGCATTTCGAGTCATTTGTAAATTGAAAATGCGTTCACACAAACTATGAACCAAAAAAAACTCAGCTCAGCTGGACTCAGGTTTCTCTTCGGGCCATGGAGTAATCGTTGTGCTTGCCCTCCAGCAAAGTCTCTGATTTTTTTGGGCACTCTCAACGAGCGAGTAAAGTGTCAAATGCAGTGCTTTTCATATTTGTAATGAGGAAAAAACCGGAGGGAGGCTCTGAATGGTGGTCGAATGTAAATGGGTTGTAAATCGATGTCGCCAAGGGGCCAGCTTGAAGCTCAAGGTTAATGGGCCGGCAGCGGAATGGGGGGTAACACAAAGAAGCTGTAAGTAAATTGTGTTAGTGTTATGGGAAATGGAAATTGCTGAAAATGTAGTAAAACTCTTTTGTGGTTTACTTATTAAAATCATGAGGAAGAAATACTTAAAGTAAAGTTCACAAATAATAAGAAGAACTCCGAAAAAAAAGAATCTTCTCAACAACTTGAATTCTAAACATGATCATGAGGAAGAAATACTTAAAGTAAAGTTCACAGGCAACAAGAAGAACTCCGAAAAAAAAGAATCTTCTCAACAACTTGAACTCTAAACATGATCATGAGGGATAAATACTTAAAGTAAAGTTCACAAGTAACAAGAAGAACACCAGCAGCCGAAATAAGGGAAAGAATCTTCTCAGCAACTTGAACTCTAACCTTTCTTATGATAACAGCGCTAAATGAGCTTTTAAATGGAAGCCGATGAAGAGAAGTTTGCCAAATGCTTTACCAATTATTTCTCGACTTTCCGGTTTAAATTTACAACTCTCTTTCGTTTCTTTATCACTTTGAACAGTTCTATCTACTCACACACACACACACACACAGACACTCATTAATTCTAAACCAAACAAAACTCGAGCAATTTATGCAAAACGACACATGCCTCGCATCCGCTTGCCCATAAATTTGCCAAGCTCTCCACCCACTTGCACTTCTTGTGCTCTTTGTTTTGCTGCTGGGCCTAACCAAATGTTCTGCGGCTAGCACACCCATTTGGGTGTTAATCCTCCTCGCGCGAGAGTGAACTATAGTAAGGAGAAGTAGTAGCATGTGAAGCCCAAAAGAACTCAATTGCAAATTGCAACGGCACTCAGGCATGCAATTTCCCAAACAACAGAACAGACGTTGACATACACACCGCCTCGCCCCGCCCACCCACACACACTAGCACTAGCAATACCCCCCACTTCCTGCAAGGCGCTAAGCTGTCAAATGTCGGACGTTGTCGTCCTGGGTTGCTGCCACCACAGCGACAGCAACAGCGGCTGCTGTTCCAGCTGCTGCGACTACTTTTAACTGGGGTTGCCATGCCATACCCAAAACTTTTGTTATATGACCCCACCGAAATATACTTCCTGTACCCGAACTGAAGGGTGGGAAGGGAAGGATGTCGCGTGTCGCATGCTACGTTATGAGAACCCTGGACTACATACAGTACGTACTGACATTGTATGGCGTTTCTCATGCCTTCTCGAACCGATTACGGATTACTGATTAGTCCAATAAGTTGTAAAAAGTGTCGCGCGGGGCGATTATCTACACTGGCTTTTATTTCGATAACTTTTTGATTTATGACTGGCCATAAATGTTCAATGTGCACTCTATAATTGTGTGGCGCCGCATGTTGCTGCAGCCGTACAACAGAAGCATACTATATAAAATGACCACTTCCAAAGCCATATGTGCATAATTTCGTGCACATAATTATGCGGGGTAATTTATAAAAACGAAAAAAATCAAATGGATTTAATCTGGTTGAACAACGTTAAATACGACAAACATATGCTCTATAAAGAAAAAGTCAGAATAAAAATATATTTGTTATCTTATCAGATTATAATAGTTTGAGTCTGATTTCTTTGATTTAAGTTACTTTAAAATTCCTCTTTAGCAATATTTAAAATCTTTATGCATTGCCATTGAAAAGCTTATAATAATGACATATATTTTATTATTATTTTAACTGTTTAAAATAAAAAAAAAGTCAATTATATCTTTAAGTTATTTATTTTTACAAAAAATTGCATTACAGAAAATAAAATCCATAACAATTACTTTACTCCTTATTTGATTTTGTGTTTTTTTTATGAGTGCTTGAAACTATTTTAAATGAATTGTCGTGTGGCATGCAGCAAAAAATAAAATGAAACATAATAACAAAAAATAAATCCATTTCGCATTGCAATTATGCATCTGAGCCGATAAACGACTGCAATTGGAAACTGCAGCTGTCAATATGGTAGAGGAAGAGGGGCAGAGAGAGTAGGGTAGGGACATAACCCGCTGGGCATTAAAGTTGGAGCCGAATTAAGCGGCAATTTATTTTGCAACAGCATTTTCCAACATGGTTTCCCTCTTGTGCTCATTTTGTTTTTCCCATACATATATATGTTTGCCAGTTCGTTGGTCTTAATAATAATTTTATAACAAAAAAATAATGCATATGAGCATAAGTGTGTGTGTGCGTGTGTATATTAATTTTGTGCGTTAATTTTATGGCCATCTGGGCTGCATTACCAACGTCTGTTGCACACATAACGAAGAAAGAGAGGCACTGAGGCCGCTTAGTGGATGCTGCACATGGGAGGGAAAATGACAACATTGCGAAAATATTTTCTTACATATTTGCTTGACTTTAAGTTGCGTTCAATTTGAAAAGCATTCGCTTCAGGCCTGGCTTGGTCCACTGAACGGCAGAGTTGTGCCAGTGCCAGAGCTGGCCAGGCCTTAAAGGCAGCAAAGCCAAGACCAAACAGTTTGAAGCAAGGACCCTAGAGGAACGTACAACACTGACAGCTAAATGCGTTGCACTTATGCTTAAAACATGTCAGACGCCGCAGACAGCAGCACTCAAACCGACTAACACACACACAGACAAACAGACAGAGGGACGGACGGAGGGACGGACAGATGGCACGACAAATGCAATATACTTCTAAAGTGCGAATACGATGGCCGCAAATGCATTTGAAAAATGCTGCATTACTTTTTGGCGCACTCTTTCTTACACATTTTCAGGTATTTAATGGCATTAAGTTGTAGTCTAATGCGAAATAAGTAATTGAGTTTAATGTGTATACAAGTTGGAGTTTTAACTGGGTTGTATTAAGTAAATAAATAAATAATATATTCGTAAAGATAAATGAATAAAGATAATAAGTAAAATATAAAATTAAAAATGTTTTAAAATAAGTGTAAAAAGTAGATTAGAAAATATTTTAGTATATCTTTTTTTAAACATTAGTTTTGTTCCCATTTTATTTCTCTTTTTTGCATTCTCAAAAAAAAAAAATATTGTTTTTTGAAATACAAAAATGAAGACTTTTTCTTCAAACTCGTTTTTGATATATCCACATTAGTAAAAAAATTCATAAGTTTAAAAAACTTTTCTTTTATTTTCTTTGTTTTTGTTCTCGTTTGGTTTCTCTTTTTTGCATTTCAAAAAAAAATAAATAAATATTATTTTTAAAATACCCAGATTTAAACATTTCTTTCAAAAATTAATTTTTGATATATAAACTTTATTAAAAAAATGCATAAGTTACAAAAACGTTTCTTTTACTTCCTTTGTTTTTGTTCTCTTTTAGTTTCTCTTTTTTGCATTTCAAAAAAAAAAAATATAAATAAATAAAATATTATTTTGAAAATACCAAGATTAAAACATTTATTTCAAAAATGAATTTTTGATATATAAACTTTATTAAAAAAATTCATAAGTTACAAAAACTTTTCTTTTACTTCCTTTGTTTTTGTTCTCGTTTACTTTCTCTTATTTGTATTTAAAAAAAATAAAAAATTATTTTAAAATACCAAGATTAAAAAATTTCTTTCAAAAATTAATTTTTGATATATAAACTTTATTAAAAAAATTCATAACTTACAAAAACTTTTCTTTTCGTTTCTCTCCCACATTTAAATACTTTTTAAAGGCTTTGACCCACTTTTCATAGTTATATAGTCTTCATTGTCTTTTAAAATAATTTACTTTATGCTCTCCAATTGCTGTTCCAGTCAAACTGTCAGCTGAGCCTTAGCTTATGCATTGCTGTCAATAATTATAACATATTTGTCAGCGCACAAGAATGTTAAGAGGCAAAAGTTTGTTAGCTTGCTGCAGCAGCATAATCGGAACGCTTAGTTGGATTTTTAGCTGCCTCGACAGCAATACCATTTACCAACTACACCTCTAACTAACCTCCCGCCTCTCTCACTTCCTCTTTCTCACTATGTATATGAGCATGCTGGCGCTGTGAAAAATTATAGCCATAATTTTTGGCCACTAACAAGGCATTGGAGCCTGAAAACTCTCTGGTACTTTGGGTCTCTCTGTGTTCGTTGATGTTGCCAGCATTGTGCAGCAGTTTGTTTTTTGTTGTTGTTGCATAGTTTTTGGCGCTTAATGCATATTTTAAACTGCTTTGGCAGGCGTCTGCAGCCCGGAAAAAGCGCATTTTTGGCTTATTGGCAAAAATTATTTATTAAATTATGCCGCTGGCCAAAAGCTGCCGCTTGGCTGCACTTGAATGTGCTGCTGTTGTTGTTTTTGTTGCTTGTTTGTTTAACTAACTAATTAAAAAGTTATATTTTTTTTGTAGTGCATGGCGTATTTATGAGCTGCCGTTAGCCTCAAAGTATGCAATTAATTTAGGAAAGTCGAGCAGCATCTGAAGCTGTAGCTGAAGCTGAAAGAAGTCAACGCATAGAACAAAATAATTGCATTGTTGCATTTCAGATTACTTAGATGCGATTTCTTTCTTTCTTTAACGTTCATCCCTTTTTCGTCCTTTATGCCTTGGCAATCTGCCTAGTTATTTGCATTTGCTTTCGGGCATAACGATTTACCCAGCGAGCAGCTTTGTGCAGCTGAAAGGTAAGAAAACATGCCACATAAATCAGTGCGGGGAGTGAAAAGAAACGAAAAGAAAGGAAAAATATGGCAAAAAAAAACATTCAAGCAGAGAGACAAAGATGCCATCAAGCATTTGCCCGGAGACGCGCCCGAGAGACAGTAAGGAAGCTGAGAGATAAAGTTGCCCAGGCAAAAATAGCTTTGCACAGCTTATAAATGTGAACAAGCAAAAAGACAGCTAAGAACAAATAAATGCGTTCAGCTTACGGGCATAGTGTTGCTTGGATCTTCTTACCGAGCGATTGTTTACTACGAAGATAAGATAATTGTTGAGCTACTTAAAGAGAAAGATGTGCTAAAAAGTTCATAACCAAAAAATATATATCTTCAAGTTTCAAACGTAACTAAAATGTTAACATGCTTCAGTTTCAGTTAGTTAACAAAATACGGTTTGCATAACTTTGAGCACAAAACAGAATGAGAAATACAAAAAAAATTCTAAGAGAATTTTGCATTGTGCAATGTTTCTGCTTTCGATTAAGCTTTCGAGTTGAGTTCGTTTTGGGGCAAATAGTTATGAATGACATTAAATATTTAACAACTACAAATGACTGGCATTTTTGGGATATGTACTAATTAGTTAAGGCAACAAAGAAAGGCAAATAATTGCCTAGATAAAATTGGGCTTTAGTTGTTACGAGTCGTTTGCGTAACCTGGTGATAAAAGTTATAACAACAAAACAAACATGAGAATTTATGATGTGACGACCCCCCACACAACCCCCAACTCCACTGACTATGGGGGTAGACTATCAATAACCTTAGCTGTGGCACATAAAAACCATAAAAACTAATGCCACAGCCTGGGGAGCAAAATGTCACGGGCTTAGCTGCGAGTCCTGTGAAATTAATAACCTGGTTTACTTTTTTTTCCATCCTTCGTTTCTTTTTTTCCCAACTCTAGTGCGTATCCCTTTTGCCGTTGTTGTGCACATGCTCGGGGATTTATTTGCCGGAAATAAATATTAGCCGCAGTCAAACACACTTAAGCCTATGTCGAGGCGACATCTCTGGGCCATTTATAGTTTTAACAGGGGCTCTCGGTCTTTAACAAAAGGGGGTTTTACACAGGCTTAGAACTTGCTTTACACGCACGCACACAATAATATATATTTATATATATATATTCCGACTATGTTTTCAAACAGACGCGTCGTTTCCCATAATTGATTTTTTATTGGCTTCGAGGCAAGGGATGCACACACACACACACAAGGTTACATCCATGTGTGCTAACTGCATTTTACGGATATTGAATTTCAAAGAGTTTCTATATGTTTGTATGTGTGTATGCTGCCATCAATCTTGCCCAAGAGTAAATGAATTTTCATCTAAGATTACAATCTAGCAACTGTCAAATGCAGCATCATAGTACTATACTAGATTTAAGCTCTATGAAACTTCCACTCATAATCGAATTCAACAAAAATCTAATTTTCAATGAAAGCAAAAAAACAAACATCAAGCTTAATATAAACTTACCCAAAGGGTGAGTGCTTGTATATCGTACCTGTGATGGACCTGCCCTAGACCCTTCTTGAAACCCCAAAAACATTCTGTCTGAGCCAGGAAACATAAATGCAAAAAAATTTAGTCATAAAGAGAGAGTTGCTTGAGTTGTTCCACATGAATTCATGTAGATCACAGTAAGCTTAGATGGTATAATAATCTAATGTTGTTGTTCAGATAATAATATCTATATTTTTGTTAGCTTATTTGGGAAAGTAAAGAAATAAATAAGTTCTTCAATATTTAAGAAACCAAAATTAAATATTGAGATAAATACTTCAAAGTGTAGAAAAAGAAAAAAAGAAATAAATAAACAAATAAATATTGTACATTAAACTTCTAGATAGTATTTCTTATAAATTTTAACATTGTGAAGAATAAAAAAATATATATATTAATTTGTTATTGCTACAAAACTTATAAGTTTATTTTTTGTGTGATCAAAAATGACATCACTTAAAAAAATTATACTATTTATTTATTTACGTATATGAAAGAATATTTGAAAGACAAAAGCGAAGTCACTAAAAACTGATTGATTTAAAAATATTTTTGTTCATTTTACATAAATCTTTGTACGCGAAAAAAACAAGTTAACTGACTAAGAGAAGAAAATATTGTTCAAAACCATCTGTCTACGTTATTTGAACATTTCAGATATTACAATGGGGTAAGCATGGTAAAAGGGTTTGCACATCTCTCTCTAATCAATCAAAATTGTTTTGCCAACGTGACTTTTATAAGTATAAGTCGATAGCAAATGGGCTGCATGATCGATATGAGCTTAAAGATATTCGATTGTTTGTTTTTTCCTTTTTTGCTTACAATCATAATCCATCAATTTGGCAGTGACTTCAGGAGCAGCCCTCGCTGTAAGGCTGCTACCACCAAACAAAAGGCCAAACAACAAAGAGCAAATTGAGTTGCTGTTGTTGTTTTTGTTGTTTGGTGCACAGACAACAGCAAACAGAAGCCTTTCGCCTGCGAGCATCAAGAAGGGAAATATGTTGCACAGGTTGCCATTGCCTACCCAAAAAATCTCACTGTCCGTTGCAGTTACAGCACAGCCTGCCCCTTTTGCTCGTACGGAGTGTGTAATAATTTGCTTTGCCTCACCCACAACTATGCAGCAGGGGGTTGCATGTAGTCTGCGAGGGTGAAGGGAGGAGTGAAAGCAGCTTCATCAGCAATTTGAGCTACCGGTTTCCTGATCTGTGCGAAAGTATAACAAATATTTATGCTTTGAGCTGTGTTATTAGATTTTAATTTCTTGCACCCATGGAAATGATAAAAGGTTTCACCCTTAGGCTACGACTTACATTTACTCACCCCCCTCTCCACCTTCCGAGCTCTTGTTTCCTTCTGCGTATAATGCGTGCGAATGTTTTGGGCTTGTACTTTACAGAAACGAGGGTGGCAAACTCCTTACAAAGCGGTGTGTGGGGTAAGCCCCCTTTTTGGCTGTGTGGCAAGGTGTCATGGCCAGTAATTGAGTATGGTTTACACGCTTGTGTGTCTCATCATTTTGGCATTTGCTGCATTTGCAACTTGCAAATATTTGTCTAACTGCCTTCGTTTGGCTCGAATTTGATGCTTTCTATTCTATGGGACTATTTTTTAAGTGCTTGCCACAATGTAAATTTCTGTTTGGCACGTGATGAAAGTTCGAATGCATGGGAGCAGAAAGGTAGACGGGGGTGGAGAGTTTACACACAGCAGCTGTTTCAACCACCCAACTTTCTTTACATTACTCTTCGGGGCTGCTACAAAATGACGTTTACAAAATTACATTATTAGGAATTGATGATTGCGTTGAGAGGGTTTTTTTTTGGTGCGATGGTGAGGGAGAAAGTGTGTGGGTGTGTGTGCGGGTGTGTGTTGTCAGCAGTGTGCACTTTTTAATGTTTAAAATTGTTAGTTTAAGGGGCACGATGAAGTATGTGAGTTGCCGGCAAGTGGCATACCATTAAAAATAACAGCTAGAAATGTGTCAGCAGCACTCTAATGAGCCTCTCAGTTGCACAAAGAGTGAGAGAGAGAGAGAGAGGGGGATGGCAGAAGTTGGGGGATGGATACAAAAACACCTACGCTTGCTTGCATTAGCTGAGGGAATTTTTAAATAATACACAAGCCACATTTCAACTGGTTTCGGTTCGTTGGCCACATCTAAGCTGAGCCACATTTGCCAACTGCGCGACAGAGTAGAATAACATAGAAATAATACTAACCGACAACTGCAACTTCGTTATGTGTTTGCAGCACGCACTCAGTCACTCACTCCCACCCTTTTCCCGCTCCTTCTCTCTTCCATTTAGCCATTTCCATTTCACTTTGCAAAATGTTGCATAGTTTAAATATGCGTTTTCGCTTCGCAGCTTACTCGTTACGTTTCTCGCTCTTTGTGGCATTTGCGTACATTTTTAAATATTCTGAAAAAAAGGCACGTTGACGGTGTAAATGATGCCCCAAAAAGCTTTTAAGCTCCCTGGCTATACCAACTTCAAATACAGTTCAGTCCGTGGAGTAGTTTCAAATGTTTGTTAGTTAGGAAATTTCAAATTTTGAATGACATTTTTTGATGCAGTTCTTATGGCATTAACAGAATAGAAAAGGCACTAAGATATATTTTTGGGAACTAGCACTGAATAAAATGTATATAAAACTATATTTGTTTAATTCCTTTTCACATATTCAAAGCTGAATCTACTTAATCTAGCTCTTTGCTGAACTTTGAGTATTTCTAACAGTTTTATTATGATAGCTAAACTCTAAAAACTTTGAAATATTAATTTCTAATAGCATAATATTATTTAATATAGCTAAATTGAAACAATGTCTATGCTTAACACAGCAAAATAAGTTTTTTAGTAGTTATGGCAAACATTATTATTTTATTTTTAAAACGTCCAAAAGTACGCTTCAGTTTTTATACTTTTAGATTTCTTGAAGTAACATTTCTAACAAATAACAAATAACTTCTTAAACTACTCTCGCAGTGTTCTGACACCATTCAATGTCTGCTTTTGCTATTTTACTTTTTATTTGTGAGCATACAAGAGCTGTAAAATGCAACCTATCTGGGCAATGGGCGCACACTCTTAAAAAATGGAGTAGCAAAAAACTATTCAAAAGGTATTACAGTTCTTTGTATGTATATATATGTGTGTTTGTGTGTGTGTGTGTTTGGTGTTTGGATTGCATAAATGTTGCTGTATTTGGCATAGATTTGCATGGCAATAAGGAAGCTTGCAACCAGAAAGGGTGGGAAGCTTGCTATCGACTGGCAACATATTGCCCAAAACTTCCTGTTTTTTATTCGGTCAGTGGCAATAAAACTGAACGACGACGACGCCGTTTAAAACGATAGACCGTTAGGAAGTTGACTATTTGCGTTGAGTTAAACTATTGGGGGGTTGCCTGTGCTTTGATAAAGAAGGTCTTACAGCTTAGAGGTACAGGTGACGCTATTGTTTGGTTAATTGTTTGTTTTTATCATTCATCGCTGTGACAAGAGACGACGACGACGACGAGGACGGAGACGAAAAGATTTTCAGAGCAGCCGCACACTATTAATCAACTTGATTGAGTTTACTTAGCCCAAGGGAGAAACGTAACAACAGCCTCTACAGCCCGACTGGCTGGCTGTCTTGTTTATAATTAATGTGCAACACGCTTTGGGGGTGCCCCAGTGTCAGTGTGTGTGTGCGCGTGGGTGTATGTCTATGCAAATCCCCCAGACGCGACTCTGATCTCTATGCTACTGCCTACCTCAACTTCTGCCACGCCGCTCGTGCTGCTAATGAAACGTCGTCAAGTTCTGACAACGCCGAAAACTGCAGACTCGTTGAGAGGCAATCTAAGTTGCAGCTAAACTTAATAAACACCCCAAAAATGTGCAAGCAGCAACGTCGCGTCGTCACAAAAAGTTTTCATTAATCTTTGGTCCCGTGCCAAACTTCAACTTTGAGCTTATCAAAATGCTTTTTGGCTCAAACTCAACTTGCCCCGGCTGGCGTCATTTACACGCTGGCCACAATTAAATTGAATTAGGTTGGCAGCAACGACAAAAAAAAACAAGCAAGGAGACTCTAGTCGAGAAATCCCGACTAGACTATACCCTGAACCCTATGCTTTAAGCGTACAGTCAGTGCTTGCAAGTATGTGTATGTATACGCGTATAGTGCATACCTTATTAACTTCAATACTCCATATCTCCCGTGTTTCTCAACCGATTTCAATAAAATTTTCACAGATTATCATTATTTCGTCTATTGTTTCAAACTGCATCTCAAAGTTTTCCAAATTCAAGATTTTGTTGTTATCGATCACATGTGAATATCGGAAACGGAAAGAGTTATCGAAAATTTAAAACAAACTTGTACTGCCTAGGGCTTAGGGCGAGCTTATGTTCCAAATCGGGAGTGTCTGGCACTTATAGTCTCTGAGATCGACGCGTTCATACAGACAGACGGATGGACGGACAGACGGACGGACGGTCAGACGGACAGACGGACAGACGGACGGACAGAAGGATATGGCTATATCGACTCCACTGTTGATGCTGATCAAGAATATATATGCTTTATGGGGTCGGAGATGCTTCCTTCTGCCTGTCACATACTTTAGCACAAAACCATTATACCCTTTTCACCCATTTGCAATGGGTTCAGGGTATAATAACAAAAGCTAAACGAATTACGCAGCACCTGAGCACCTCGTGGCGGAAGCAAAAGGAAAAGTGCCTGGATCCTACTACTAAAACTTCGTTTGCCGCTTGTCAAATTGATATTTGATTCATGACCAGCGCATTTGTCAAGTCATTCATCTTTTTCAGACTTGCGGGTGGTTGCTTACTCTTTGTGGGTGGTTGAGGGGTGTATGGGTGGTTTGTGGGGCGCCACGTTTTTCTTTCGTGATGAATGGTCCATTGGTATGGAACGGCAGCCCTTTTGCTGTGATTTCTTGCTACGCTGAATTACTTTAGATTAGGTTTAAGAGTAACCTAAGCAATGGCTACATGTGCTATATAAACGGGGTGGCAACGCCAATAATGGAACATTACGAAACCCATATTTTATAGAAATATATGTTCAGTGCAGAAGCATTAACTTTGGTTAAAGTGTTATAAATTGTTTTGATTTCATTATTATTTTCGAATAGAAAAAACTTTCTTCACAAATGGTATATATAACTGAAATAACTGGAGAATCGTTTGACAACCCCAAACATTTTCTTAAAATGGATGGAAACAAATTTCTCTAGACTTTGGTAAGACCTTTCCTTTAGGGGTTGTTGCTTATTAAAGTTCATTGATTGTCAAAATTAGATTTGCTTTCATTTGAAGCGGAAATAATGCTAAGGACACGTGTATTAGTCAACCCTTAAAATCAAAAAGATGAATGATAAATGGGTAACAAATTTCATAAAAAAAGAATTATTATGTTCAATACTTTGCCATTTATAGAGCAACGTTATGTCGGCTTCAAGTTGGTTTTCGCTATTCCCCGAAATACCACAACAGCTAAATTTACGTTGATTTCACTTAAGCGTTAGCCGCAAACCCTAAACATATTAGGCGTTCCCAAATGGCGCCGACTGGTCGTAAACGCTTATGCCGCATCATCATCAACCAATTCCAGGTTCTCCAGCGCCTTCCAGTTCCTGCTCCTGCAGCGTCTTGTTCGATAGCAAGCTCACGTAACTTGGCAAAAACTTTTAGTCGCATAGGCTTATATTTCATTTTGGCACGATTTGTCAAGTCAGCGGAACTCGGCGTGCCACAAAATTGATAAATTACTCTGCGTGTCGCCACCAACTACAACTATTCAAATAGTACACGAAAAACTTATGAAATTCCAATAAAAAAATGCTAAGTTGGCTATTTGTGTTTAGTTCGCCTTGATTTGTGGCCAAGTGAAACGCCAACTAGCGTTTCGTTTCGAACGAAACTTTAACTTTAGCTATATATATATATATATATATATAGTACTGTCAAGCTAGTTAGTCTTGGCAAATTGTAGTGCAAATATTTTTGCTTGGGCACTTAAAACTGTTGGTCGGGTTAATTAACGGCATTCTGTTTGGTTTTTGTCTAGCGCAAATAGTCAACAGTTTTCGGTATTTCCTTCCCCTAAGGAGGAGCAGGAAGGAGGCCATGCAAAACCAAATAAACATTAGCGTAACGCCTGTTGGAATGTTCAAGTTTCGCTTGTTTAGATAAGCAGGCAGCAGTAGCTAAAAGCAGCTAAACGTGGAACCGAATATCAAAAGGGAGAGTAAGAGAGAGAGAGAGAGCGCGAGCGAGTTAGCGATTTAGTTAATTAAATTGGTTAATTTAAGGTTTATTTAGTGAATTAAAGAACGTTTTCTTGGGCTAAATAATAAAACCAAGAAATAATGCCCAGTAAAGAACTGACTTACAATTGAAATAATAAATATAAGCTAATTAATTTGTGCACATTTACGCATATATATAACATGAATCAAAACATTTATCGAATGTATATAGCAAAACTTTTGAAAGTTTGTTTCATAAACATTTACACAAAGTTTTATTTCTCGAACATAAAGTAAATAAAACTCACTTCGACAAGCTCTAATTGTTGCCTTCACACGAAAATAAAATCTTATTTGGTTTCTACACACACACACCCACACCCAAATACATGTAGTTATTCCCATAGAGCCCGCCTACAATTTGCCTATTTGTCGCTTTGTATTTGGTGCGTGTTAAAAAATAATTTCCCCAGATAATTTGACAGCACGCATGGGAACTAAGTCCTGGCCCATTCCAGCCACTGCTAAAAGCAGTCAAAGTTTGAGCTGGAAAAGTTTTAGCACAAGTTTTTTGACAGTAGGCCGACGAAGTTTTGTTGTTGTTTGGGTTCTTTTTGGGCTCATTGTTTATTTATATTAATGCAAGCGGTCGTGTGTTGATTTAATTGAGCCAAATGTGTTATTGGGCCATCAGCATAATTGGCCACGACTGGGCTAAGTTTTTGGCCAGATTTGCTGTTAATTATTTGCTTTCAGCTCGTGTGTCGCACAAAAGCTGCTTATAAACTGCTCGATCCCTAAAAGTATGCAGTAAAATATTTGTAGCCCAGCCAATTGACTACGTGAGCAAACAAGAAAAGTGTGTTGTGTGGGGGGGAGGAAGTGGAGTGTGGCAGAGTTCGGCTTTCATATTAATTTTACATTTTGCGGCGCAGGCATAAAAATAATAATAAATAAAAGTATCGCTTAAATTGTTTATACAACCTGCACAATGTGCTGCAAATATACATATATATTGAGCATTTTCCATTGCTCTTCCTCTCTGTCCTTGTGTCCGATCCTTCGTTAGGCTTAAGCCCCGGAACGTGACCCGGACAGGCGCTACATTGTTTGTTTAACTGTTGTTATTATTCCCTTTCAATATTTGTGTGGGCGTTTTGGGTAAATTGAAGCTCTGCCCCGTTTTTCCTGTTTGTGTTCGGAATTCGAACTCTCATCATTGTCCCGGGGTTCTGTTTGAGTTGCTGACCCCTTACAACCCCTCCTCCCATTACCCGTATATGTCTGCTTTGTATTGCTATGTTGCTTTTTGCTTCTCTGTTTGCAAAAAAATTGAAAATTTCGTTAAGCTCTAGAAGCAGGTTTTTTTTTTCTTTTTGGTATATTTTCTAGCTACTCTTCTCTGCCAGCGCCTATTTGTGTAAACAAGTGAAAGTGATTTATGCATATAAAAACTCCCACCGACCTGTCACACAGAGACACACACACACACAGAGAGAGAGAGACGGCCTCCTTTTTCATGTAGCTGTTGACTCAGGCGTATGATTGTTTTGGAGTGCCTGGATTTATGTCTCTTGATATAGATTTCCATATATACATATCAAAAGAAGTGCTCTAGGGTTGTGTATGCTGATTTAAATAAACAATCGAAAATTGAAATATAAAATTCGCATGATTTTTTAATACCTGAAAATGAAGCATTCAAAATCATTTAATCATTTAACTTTTGACTGAGCCAAAAAAGTATTATTGAACTTTGTTAAGTTGAGGAAGTTACACAAAATGAATAAATATATCCAAATATATATATTCAAATTACACAAAATATTAAATATTTGACAATTGAGATCTTCAAAAATATGCAGATGAAATATTTTATTGAAAATTTAGCAAATAAAAACCTGAAGATTAATACAAATAAAATCATGATCATTTTAACATTTCAAATAAGTTAAATCAACTTAACCTTAACCATTTTTAAAGCACCTTTGTATGCAAAACTTTGAAGTTAGATATACACAGATGTTTTAATTATATATTTTTGACTAACTTTCTCTTATAATTAATCACTCAATTCAATAGATTTACGCACCACAAGTCACACAATTCGTTTCGTACTAAGTCCTTTGATTAGCTCCACCTGCTACATAAACATAAAAACAACCCACTCGAATATCAAGTATGTAAAGCGTTTCGTTTATTCTCCCCCCCTCTCTGTTTGGGGCATGTGAGTATGTACTCGTAATATCCGTAAGGCCATTGAAAGTAATCAAGTATCCACTCGCACAAAGCGCTGGTCAAACAAAATTGCGCTTGCCCTTTATGCCGTGTCCCCAAAATTAATTTAACGCCCAAGTGGGGGTGTGGGCGTGAACTTACCCCAAAATACACTCATATGCCTCTCTCTCTCTCTCTTTTTTGGCCACAAAGTCCTCGTTGCCAGGCGAACATTATAATAAAATTAATCTCCATTTGTTGAAGGGTCGACGTTGACGTCGCAGTCGCTGTCGCCGTCGCTTTATTAGCGTCCAAAAAGCTACTGGAGCCAAAAAGTGGCAATTATTCATTTTATGAGCTGTGTGGGGCGTCGAGTATGTGAGCCATAAAAATTAAAAATTAGCTGCAGCTATAAGAGGGATTATATAACACGCATTTGATGTAGTCAACCAGGGACCAACCCCTTGGTACGTTACGTAAAAGTCAAGAAAATGAATATTTATGCGACATACACGAAGTAAAAGTCCCTCTGGACGTGGATTTACGGCACCCAGTGAGGACTAGGAGAGAGTCTAAAGCTTGTGGCATTGTTATAACAAGCACATGTCAAAATATTCATAACACACACGCCAAACCTTTTCGGCAGATCAAAAGGAAATGCGGCTCACAAAAGGATAGCTCGACCGGCTTTTCCGAGTTTCCGTACTGTGTGTGTGTGTGTGTGGTGACTATCGGGAGCAAAGGAAATGCAATTTTAAATGGCTTTCCCGGGGTCTAGCTTGTTTGTTGGGGGCTACTCAAAAATTAAATCCAATTATCAGTTTAAGGCCACTCGCAGACCCAACGGGAGTTATCAACTTTAGATGCAGCCAGACATGTGTGTGTGTGTGTGTGTGTGTGTGGCAACCACAACAACAAGTATAACATAACAGCAGCCAAAGAAGTTTGTAATGTGCAACAAAGTTTCCTTTTAATGAGAAACTTTTGTTTATGCAACCCTGTTCAGGGACGTCCAGTGTTGCCAACTTTCCCCAAATGCAAAGCTCCCTTCAAAAAAACAAAAAACAATGTAAAAACCAGACTTAAAGATGTATGCAACATTGAGTTACTTTTTTCAGTGGCAACTTTTGCTTCTAATCGTTATGCTTACTCAAGTATTTAGGGATTAGTCTGGTCCGTTTGTCTGCTCTGGCCAGTGTTGTTAAGCACTAGTTTAAAACACAATTCACACTCTTAGAGGATTTGCATTTTCAAATACTTCCCGCATAGATAAATTTATTGCCACAAATTTGTTGCCAGTCGTCTTAAAGTGTCTACGAATTTAGTTTTTGTCTAGGCAAACAGTTAAAAGAAAACCCAAAAGCAAAAGGATTGCCAGCAAGTAGGCAAAAGCATGTGCAGGTAGCTCAAGGATTTCTACAATTTGTTGCCAGTTTAAGCAATTTGTTCTTGGCCTTCTTGTAGCTTAGGCAAACAAATATGTGCCTTATATTTGTGAATTGTATTGCTTATTTTGTTAGCTAAGCCTGACCTTAGGGTCACACACATGGCCCCAAAAAATATTTGCATATAAGTGGGCCTCTGGCCAGCTGAACCCTAAAAAAAAAAGTTGCAGGCGCAAAAAAATGCTAGAAATGTAAATAAAATCAAGAACGGAAGGAAAAGGGACAAGGAATAATATGTGCAAAATGGCAGAAAGCAGAAGTTGCGGAGGGACAATAGCAGAAAAACAACAATGCGACAGGAAAAAATATCATTCTAAAACGCTTGACAGCCACTTACACATGTCACATGCAAAAGGATAACGAGCAAAACGGATATTAGAGTATTACCCAGGATGTGATCTCTGTGTGTGTGTGTATGTGTGTGTGTGTTTTGACAGGGTCTGCCTTTCCCATTCCTATCATCTAACCTTTTTCTTTAAGGAATTTGAGTTAGCTAAAGCTGATTTTTTCTGGTTTCTAGTTTGTTTCGAAATCAACTTTTTGGCCAAGTCAATTAGGCGCCAGCCGCATTATAAACGTCTGGCTAATTGCTATTTATATTTGCCTAAGGCGTCGTTAGCTTGTTGTTGGTAACTTAGGCCAGCTCTAATGTCCTGCCACTTGCCACTCTTTGAGCCACCCACTAATTAGCTTGTTATTCTTTTTTACCATATTTAAATTAGCTCTAATCAGCTTTTGTATTTATATTTGTGCATACATAATGCTTAACCTATCTCTTTCTCTCCTTGCATTGCAGGTAAGCCGATTTCGAGACGTTGCCCATTGAACTATTGAATGCTCCTGCTGCTCCTGCTTGTCTGTCCTTGTCGATAAGCATAAGGTCGTAAGTAGCTTAGCAGGCAGGCAAACAGGCAAGCAACAACAACAACAACATACTCAACTTAATATTTAATACACGTTCCGTAAATGGAAAATATTTTAAGCTTAATATCCTAACCGAAATTAACACTTGAGATTAAAAATTATAAATGTATGTACTAACACTTTCAAATTTGTTTTCAATTAGTTGGGAATTATAACATAAAGCTGGGGAACATTCTAGTCAAGGAAAAAGCTTTTTCGTTTTGTAGATCTAGATATTTAAAGGTAGGTATTATTAGTAATATTAAAACAAGTAGTTACAATTTTTATTTTATTTTTTTATTTTTATTTTTTCATATACGTGTTCTTGTTGCTATCGAAAATTCAAGCACATTTCACTTTTGTTATAACATAACTTCTATATTTGATTATTAAGGTATATTTAAACATTAAGCATTTTTTTATTTTTATTTTTTTTTTGTGATTATTATTAAAACATTCAAAGTAATGCTTTGATAATTATGATTGTTATTTGATATTTTTTATTTGTTTTAAAATAAATTAAATTCCATTTTCTTAAAAGAACTAAAAATAATATAAATTTTGTATTTTTGGAAATACAAAAATAAATAAAAAAATTAAATAAAAATTAAAAAATAATTTAACAAATTAAAAAATATGTATATATAATGTAGGTTGAAATAATTTTGAGCACAAACTTATCATTAAAAAAATCATTTTTAATATTTATTTCAAAATTAAAAAAAAAATTATGTGTTGAATTTAAAAACAAACAGGACATACAGGACGTTTTAAAAACTTAAAATTAAAAAATATAAAATGTAGGTTTAAATCATTTTGAATATAATTTTATCCTAAAAAATGATTTTTAATAATGATTTAAAACTAAAAAATTATTTATTGAATTTAAAAACAAACAGGACATGCAGGAGAGTTTTATGAAGGAGCTTAAAATAGAAAGACATTATTGAAAACAAAATTTTTATTCATTTATTATTTTTAATGTAACAAACTTATATTATAATGATAAAACTTTTTTCTTTCTCGAAAAGCTTGAACAGTTTTGAAACACAGAAAACATAATATATAAAAAATAATATTTTTCATTGCTTGCAATAGCTGATTTCTGCGACAGAAAATTAACTTCCATTAACATTTTGATATCCTGTTTGCATATGCTATAAAGCTTAAGGATATACTTTATTTTTACAAACACTTACCTGGACTGAAAGCCGCCAGTCCTTGCGTATATGTACATTATGGTCTCATTAAGCTTGACTGTGTTTCACTCATTAAATTTATACGTACTTAATTGACTTTATGACCAGGCGCAGACACTGAGGCGAGAGTGACGCAAGGCAGCATTCTACCCTAGTTAGCGGATCATAACAACAACAACAACAACAACAACTCGAACGCTTGCAACATGCTCTTGCATAAAGGCTTTAATAATAATGCTGCTGCCTGCCTGCCACGATGAGGCTCATAATTATGTGACATGCAAGAGCATAAAAAATGTATATATTTTTAAAATACAAGCGAAGAAGCGCGTAAAGATGGAGCGGTGTGGTGGGGGGAAACTGTCAACACGCTTGAGTTCGTCGATACCGCAATGCGTTGCTCTGGCAACAATGTTGCTAACGGCGCATGTTTCTCTCCACTTTGTTGTCGTTGATGTTCCTGGGAACGGTTTAATAACTATGTGTGTGTGTGCGTGTGTGTGTGATTTGTGGTCGCGTGCACAAAGTTTACTTGTTGCCGAGAACTTGCAATTAACACCATGACCAAAAGGGTTAACAATTTATATTGCCTCTTTGAATATATCGTAAAGAGTAACTTTCAAACGAATATGAAATTATTAACAAGTACTAACGAGAAACTGTAAATTACTTGCTGCTGCTGCTGCAGCTGCCACATGCTTATGTCGTGACACTTTTCCTGTTTCCTTCCGCATGTGATCAGTCAAAAGTTTTTCCTCTTCCACAACACACACACACGCACACACACACGCACACACACACACGAACGGACTTTTTTGCAATTAATTATGAGGCACGCTGACATTTTGCCTGCCGCACGTTCCTACTTGTCGCTATTTTATATAATTTATTTTTAGTGCCAGCGCCAGTTGCATGTTCCCTATTTTGTCTTCGACACTTCGGCGGCGTTGAACTTGACGCAATTTATTTTGTCAAAAGATGCGGAGGCAGGCAAGCATCAGCCGAGACACGCCTAGTTGAATGTTGCCGCACATGTGCCTTATAACATTTTGTTTATAAATAAACAGCAGAACAGAAACACACTCATCTCCTTAATATGCCGCCGGGGAATACCCATAATAACTTTGACAAAGTTCAAGGCTTTAAATTGGTCCCCAACTGTTGTTGTTGTTGTTGGAAGGAAAATTAACACACAATTTTAAACATAATTATTGTTTTCACATAAATCTGGAAAGTAATTATCACTTTATTTGGGAAATTTATAATAAGTATAAGTTTCTTTCAAATTAAATTCCCCGAAAATTCCCACTCAATTTCCAAGTGTTTATTAGCTTTCAATACTCCTTCTTTTTTTTGCACTCAGACTGAAGTTTGTTGACTTCTAATGCCGGAGTTGAATGTTTATTTAAAATTTCATTTTTCAAGTGCCTCTTCGGCTGTGCTCTATAAATAGTTGCTTGTGTGGCCCGTTCCCCACTTATTTGTTTTTTTTTCGGCTGCCGCATTTTACTCTTTATGAAAGTATTTTGTTTGTCTTTGTAGTTGTTTTTTTTTGTTGTTAATTAACATGAGAAGTTTGCTTAATTAAGCGTTAACTGTGGCAGAGTTTTGTTTATGTCTGTGCTCCCGAGAGTTAAGTGTCAAATCGTGGTGGTTTACGAGCGCAGGGTGGTGGATTATCATTACTTGTGCATTTGGCGTAATAAGCAATTATATATTCATAAGTATAGTGCACGATTAGTGCAATAGATGGCGCCGTTTTCGTCGAATGGCTGCACCTGCGAAAAAGCAAAGTGAAGCTGTTGAATTGGTAAATATGTATATATAATGCGGATAAGTGTAGACATAGTTATGGTTGATATATACATACATATTAAGTAAATTTACATTTACTTTACCCATTCAATTAACACACACACCAATGCTTAAACAACGCACTCACTCTCCAACACTTCAATCATGCCAATAACTCACGCAGGCAAAACGAAAAGAGCGAAAGAACCGTAATGTCATAAATACATATGAGAGCGTACGAAATAGCATTAGTTTCTCAGCTGATGCTGGGAGCGGGGGTGTTGGGGTGTTTGTCATTTTAGGAACAAAAATTCTCCTACTCGGTGCCCTTGCAAATGTTTACAAACACACATACACATCAGTAAACCTGAGCGCAAAAGAACTTGGTCATCGAAAAATAGCCGTAACAAGAGAAACGCGTAGAGGAGTTTTAGAGAGCGAGGGAATATTCGTTGGAGAGTAGTCAGTTAGCGTCGGACATTGGGCATCTTCACACGCTGAATTTTAATTATTATTATTATTTAATTATTTAATTGTGTATGACGACAAAAATAGTTATATTGTATTTATTTAATGCGACGAATGTGTGCGAACTATATACGGTATCGAGAAATAACCAGGCTATTGATTCTAAAGTGTTTTCTGCAAATGCAAATGCAGGCGGCCAGGAGCTCCATTAATTTTGTGTAGATTTTCACATTTGGTGTTGTTGTTGCAAATGAACTTGATCATCGAAAACAAAGAGAGCAGCTTTGGAGAGTGTGGAGTGCAGTATTTGGAGAGTTAGGCAGTTAGCGTCGGACATTGGGCATCTTCACACGCTGAATTTTAATTATCCGTGAAATTGTGCAATTATAATTGAGTATGACTACAAAAATAGTTTAATTGTGTTTATTTCATGTGATGAATGTGCGACAACTATTTACAGTATCGAAAAATAACGGGGATATTGATTTTAAAGTGTTTTCTGTGCAAATGGAAATGCAGGCGGCCAGTTGCTCCATTAATTTTTTGTAGATTTTCACATTTGGTGTTCTTGCTTTTAGTGTGGTGTGACACTTTACATATACAAACTCTCCAATCGATAGGAAAGAAGTACACAAAGTACTAAGTTGTGTGTGTGAGTGCAATATTTTATGAACATGTTGTTGCTGCGAGAGGATTATTATTAGCTGGTGAGTATTTTATTGGGAATTTTCGCTTCAAGCGAGGAAATTATTTTTGCTTAGTGATATATACGGGGTATTTTTTAGTTGGCCTCTCGCCATTAACACACTCTTGTTTATTTGTGTTTGGGTCAAATGAAAGTTTTATTGCCTTCAGTTTCTTGCTCTGCCTTTTTGGGTTTTAGTTACGCATAATAATCAAATTCTGCCGGGCCCGCCCGCCCTCTCCTTCCACACTACACTACTAGAGACATACTTGTCTACCTTTTTAGGCCTAGCTCTTTACCCTGCTGCCCATGCAGTTGCCCTCCCCCTTATGTGCCCCTGCCCTTTACCATTTCTGCCATATAGTGCACGATTAGTGCAATAGATGGCGCCGCTTTCACGCCACATTAACTGCAATTAGTCTTCATCAGGTCAAAAATGACAACAACAACATCAGAAGTAGCAAGTGCAACAGCAATTTGCAATTTGCTGCTAAAAAGAACTAAATTTGCAAGCAAAATCAACAAAAAAGGGAAGAAGAAGAAGAGACAACAAGCGCATCAGAGCCTCGAAACAGTGTAAAAGTGAACTTCAGTTCAGCAGCCACATTGACATTCAGGCCACTTAGTTGCCATGTCGTCCTCCGTTCCTCCTGTGGTTCAATGTCGACTCGGTGCACACGAGGGGGGGTGGTTTGTGGGTCGCCGTCGCCTGTCAACTGGCAAAATTGTTTGTAAAAATAGCGTGTGGCAATAGCATAAAACAGCAGCAAGCAACCAACAACAACAACAACAACAACAAGCAAAAACTCGATGGGTAGCGCATACTCCACTTATATATATGTAGCTGTAGTTGTAGTTCCAATGTTGTGAAACATGCTGCATATATTTAGATATAGTCTAGTCTCCAGTGGCATAGTCTACAAGGGGTTAGAGGGTGTGTCTCCCTCCCCCTTCTCATTTTGATGGACATTTCTTGTCAATGCTGATTAGCTGACAGAGAAGCGTGTACTTCCTGACACAAGCTCAAACAGCGCTTTCAATACGATAATATTCTCACGGGAGAAACAAATATTAAGCGCATCCTTCGATGTGCTCGAAAGTCTTTCGAAAATATACTCAAAGAACAAACAAACTTCAATATTAAATTGCTCAAATATTCTGCTATTATCTATTTAATATGGAATATATGTAGATTTTAGAGGGAAACCTTGGAAGGTATATAAAATGGAAGCATTATCTTTTGAATCAAAAACTTAGCTGCTTACAGTTATAAACAATTTATTTGCAGTTTAAGCCGAGTAAATATAATTCTCATAAGCTAGCTTTTTGTTACCCCTTTGTCCCCACGCCTGTGCCCCGTTCTATGACTTTGCAAATTAGTTTGAAACAGTGTGCATAATATTTGCGACAGCACTGTAGCACCCTTTCTATGACTTTGCATGTTGCCTGCAAATTGTGGCACGTGGTTGCTGGCCAGAGTCTTAGTTTTGCATTTGTTGCCATGTTCACCTCTAATGGTAGACTGCACAAAAAGGGCGCAATAGGGGCGGGGGTGAGTCAAAGATTGTTTCAAGTGTCAGTTGACTGGATAATGAATAAAGCTTAGCTTGAAGTTAGTAATTTTCTGCTTAAACGGTTAACTAGGGGTTGATTTAAGCCAAGTTTATTGCTATTCAATTGAATTCTCATTTCGCTATTTTTATACCCTTAACCCATTGAAAATGGGTAAAAAGGGTATAATGGTTTTGTGCAAAAGTATGTGACAGGCAGAAGGAAGCATCTCCGACCCCATAAAGTATATATATTCTTGATCAGCATCAACAGCCGAGTCGATATAGCCATGTCCGTCTGTCCGTCCGTCCGTCCGTCCGTCCGTCCGTCCGTCCGTCCGTCCGTCCGTCCGTCCGTCCGTCTGTCCGTCCGTATGTATGAACGCGTCGATCTCAGAGACTAAAAGAGCTAGAGACTCCATATTTGGTATATAAGCTCACCTAATCCCTAGGCAGTACAAGTTTGTTTTAGATTTTCGATAACTCTTCCCGTTTCCGATATACACATGTGATCGATAACAACAAAATCTTCAATTTAGAATACTTTTTGATGCAGTTTGAAAGATTAGACTAAATAAAGACAATCTGTGGAAATTTTATTGAAATCGGCTGATAAACACTGGAGATATGGAGCATTGAAATTAAGAAGGTATGCACTATACGCGTATACATACACACACTCACACATACTTGCAAGCACTGACTGTATGCGTAAATTATAGGGTTAAGGGTATAGTCTCGTCGGGATTTCTCGACTAGAGCATTCTTACTGGTTTTTGGCTGTCTTAAATTGTAAATGAATTTGGAGTAAAACGTATTTCAAATTGAAACTGAAAACTTTTCACATCGTTGCGTTCGTATATTGTGTTTCACATTAAGGTTGCTGCTTGGCCATTGTGTTTGCCCCGCTTGAGTGGGTGGTGCAGCCACCCAACAACCCAACCACCCACTCAACCACCCAACCATATATGAAGAACGTTTTTCTCTTCACAACTATGCATTGTTCTTTAGCTTTGCTCTTATTTTGTTTGTTTGTTGTTAATGCTTTCTTCATGACTTTCCTTTGCTTTCCTTTTATTGCATTGTTTTTGGGGATACTTTGCTGGCGCTGGCATCTGCCAGACGACGCGTCGTTGAGCTCCCCTTTTTCCAACAACAATCTAATTGTTTATTTTGTAATTTAAATATTTTTTTGTGTTGTACAACTGCCAGATTTTATTTATATGTAGTGTAGTGTAGTGTAGGGTTGAGTAATTGAAAATTTTCTCGTATTTCTCGTGGGTGTAGAACTTTCATTTAAATATTTTTCAGCTGCTTCTTGGAACATTTTGCCTAAGCTAACTTAATCCATTTCCGATTTTACACTCTTCGGATTTACTTTTTTTTTTTGTGTCTCGAAAATGTTGCACCCCAAGTTCGAAAATGTTGCCAGCCAAAAATAGATGCCCCAAACGGAGAGTGAAAAGTTTTGTATTCTCTTCCCTCAGTCTGTTGCTGATCGCACGCACGTCGAGAGTCTTTTGCGCCAAGTCGAGAAAAATCGTATAAAAATACCAAATTGAAAAGTGTGCCCTGCATTTTCCAACCCCCCCCTCTCTCCCCTGCGGCTGTCACTCATCGTTGCGTGTACGCGAGTTCGGTTCATTGAAATGCGCGTGGTCGTTGCCATTGCTTTTTAATGAATTAATTGCCGGTTTGCTTTTTGTGCTAGTGTTGTTGTTGTACTTGTTGTTCTTGTTGTTGTTGTATAAAAGAGGGAAAAGAAAATGTAGTGCAGCAAATGGTTTAATCAAGTGGAATTTATGTGCTTCAAAAAGTGCAGTTAATTAAGTGTAAATGCCAAACCATTCAAAATTGAAAATGTTCTTTGAGCAACTCGCAACTCCTCACCCACAAACACCCACACACACACACGCAACTTCTTGTCAGCAAATGATAAAAAAAAAAAAATTATGAAATGAGATTTATGATGAGATAAATAGCATTGCGGTCATTAATAAATCACTTAAAGCCGCTCGACTCGCGCCAGCTATAATCGAATCGTGCAGTCATTAAATTCAATTTAAATCCTGCGGTAACAGCGAAAAACCCCGGCTTAAATCCAGTCGAGTGGCTAATAGTTCAGCATATACACAACGTGTTAATTGCGTTTCAATAATAAAACTATAGTTTATGTTAATTACTCTCGATGGCTGCAAATATTTTGAAATATATTCAATTTAAATGCAATTTGGAGAAGTGGAATTTTCATAAATTTTGTTAACATCAAATAAATTATACGAAAATAAAACCATCAATGAAATTATAAATCAAATAACAATGATAAACATTATTAAATTAAGTAGACCAATAAATAATACAAATATTCATATATCATAATTGCCATTAAAAGCTGTTGAGTTTATGATAAATACTTTTCAACTTTATATAAATTAAAACAAAAATATTAAATATAAAACAAACAAGTTATCAATTTATCGCTTTTAATATTCAAATTTGTTTTAAACACAAGTAAAAAAATATTTTCCAATAAAGCTAGTTTGGCAAAAGGAATTTTCGCATCTTCAACTATATATTTTTAGCATTAATGTTGAATTAAAAATCGAAGTATACATTTTGAGTTGAGATTATGATAAATACTTTTCAACTTAATAGAAATTAAAACAAAAATATTAAATATAAAACAAACAAGTTATCAATTTATTGCTTTTGATATTCAAATTTGTTTTAAACACAAGTATAAAAATATTTTCCAATAAAGCTAGTTTGGCAAAAGGATATTTCGCATCTTCAGTTATATATTTTTAGCATTAATGTTGAATTAAAAATCGAAGTATACATTTTTGAAGTCCTTTTTTCCTTCTTTTGTTCCTTCTTGACACAGCCTCATAATTGAACTTTGCCTCATTCATAATTGCATTTACAACCAATCTCACTTAGGCCTAAGGCTCTAATTATTTACGATTTCTTTCATATTACCCGCATAATGTGGCAATTTGCGAGCAACAACAACAACCGGAGTTAACCCAAAAAACGAAACCCTTTTCGCAGTAGTACAAATGAAGCCATTAGCTGCGCGTGCTTTCTTTTCCTTCACGTTTCTTCACTTTTCCCTTAAAGCTTTTATCACATTGGGCTGTCTTTGATTTTTTACAAGCCGTTTTAAATTTTCTCCACCTGCAAGAAAATAGAAAAATGGAGTTAGAATGGGGCGCCGAAGTTGGCAGTTTATTTTCGTTACCCTTTCCTTTTTCGTGTGGCAAACTTTGATTGTTTCCGGCTGCTTTTGCTTTCATTTGCGGCACACGTTGCGTATGCGTAATGCCAGCAAGTTCAAAAGGGTTGCACACAACACAACGTCAATTGCAGGTGACTCATGGCCGTTAACTGTTGGCCCTGGCACGCAATAGCGTTAACAGCTGTTAACAGCATGCCATTCGTGCGGCATAATAATAACAATAAGTAAAAAGCCAAGCGTAAAGTTGCCGCCTCCAGCCCCCCACCCCTCCCCAATCTGATTTGTTGGCGCTCGCTTAGCGGTAATTAAATAAACGCGCACGCTGCCTGCAAGCAAACTTTTTCTTGCCAAAAATGTGTTGCCGCATAATTAATTGAAAACATAATTAAAAAACAGAAAACAACAAAAAACCCAAGAAGTTAAAGTAAAGTTCCGAAAATGCTTTTGATGCTCACCTTTCATTGTTGTCCTTGTTTTTTTTTTTGGGTCCGTTTATTGGATATTGAATGCCTCGCTGCCTTAGTGTCAATGTTGAGCGCTTAAATTGAATTTAGCCGCATTTTCGGTTCAACTTATCGATTTGGGCAGCGAGAGGAAGATTTTGCTGCCCAAGAGTCCTTTGGTAATTGTTCAATATTATTCAGTGTGTGTAGGCTGTTACTAAAGGCTGTCAACATTCACACACACACACTTATACACTCACTTACACACCCACACACACACACACATACACACCACGTACTGATAGCAACAGCTGTGTTCAATTGCCCGTGTGCCCATTGACTTGGTCGTTCTCCCACACACACATATTCTGTCCGTATGTTTGTCCTGCGGCTCTGCGGTCAGCCTCAATGGGCATTTGGCAACTGCGCTCTGGTCAACCGGTCAACTGGTCGAATGGTCAACGGGCTTTTTTTTCCACTACAGATGTTATGCAAAATTAGTCAGGCAACTCAGGCATTGGGCAATTAGTTTAATGTAGAGAGCAGAGCAATGAATATCTCGGTCAAATCACTTCATTCATGCGGCATACAAAGTGTTCGATCGCAGAGTGGGAAAGTCATTTGAGGTTTAAAGAGAAATATTTATTTGTACAAAAAACATTTCCTATGATTTTTTTTAACTTTGTTTCAGTTGCAGATTTGCTTGACAAACTAACAAATTGCTGATGATAAATTTTTCGTTCTACGTTCTGTCAACAGCAAGAAAGTTTTCATATGAAAACGATTACAATTCCCACAACGAACCCCCAAAAAAAAATGCTATCCATGCTTTAAATCGGTAAAGTCTTGACCAAGTTAAAGCATTTGGTTATCCAGTTAGAGGATTATGTTTACACATATGTAGGCAGTTTTTGGGGTTCGTCTGGCTTACTGCATTCAATTATCTTGAGTTTTGTCCTTTTGCCCCGCCACTAATTCGAGCACTTAGCCTCAGCTGGGGACGACTATCCAATTGCCATAAAATGCCAGAGGCACTTGCACACAGAGAACAGAGACCCGAAAAAGTTTTGCTAAACTTCCGTTTGACTGGGAATCATTTTTTTTTTGGGTTTTTGTTTTGTTTTTGGCTTGTTTTTTTTTCGCTTCAAAAAGTTTCCTATTTTTTGTTGTTTTTTTTTTTTTTGTATGTTTTGGCATCTTTGATGAGTCGGGCGCCGCAAGTAGGTCATATACATTTTTGATGAGTTGTCATTATTAAATGCGACACCCCCGCCGCCGCCCCCCTTGCCAAGCTGTCATGACAATCGTAAGGGCGGAAACAGTGCCTGCCAAAAAAAACTTTTTGCCAGCTAAAAATATATGAGTGTAATATCATTTATTTATGGGACAGTTCACAGACAACGTTTTTGCTTTCTCTTTCGTTTTTGTTTATCAGCAAAATATTATATATATATTTTGATATTTTGCCATGATTATTTATTATTTATATAGATTTATTTCTTCTATTCTTTATTTATGTATATTTTTCTGCGGCAGTTGCTTCAACTTAAGCTAAATGAAATGAGGCGAAACACATTGAGTCGCTTGCTCGCCATTAATTGTGACAGAAATTGTTATCAATTAAACGGAATGAACACAGAAAACAAAATAAACGTCGCATATGGTCTCGCTGTGTCTGTTCGTGTCTGTTGTGTTTCATTCTCCGACTTTCAACACACACTTTCGCTTTTGTGTGGGCGTCAGAATGGCTACCATAAACTTGTCTATTTTGTCCACTTGACACACCTACGTAAGGCCAGTGGAGCAGACGCTAGTTGGGGGCTTACATAGTGGCAATCGACTCGCAAAGTTTATTGGCTTTGTTTAATCTATAGATATAAAGGGGGGTGTGGTGGGTCTTTTGATTTTAGGACGACCATAAAGTGGAATTATATTGAAAACTAGAAGATTAAATAAGAACTTTCATTGGAATTAAAAAGAAATTGATTGGAATATTAAAAGCTTGAGAAAATGACTTCATGGCAATAAAAAATATACAAAAAAAAAAACTTAATGGAATTAAAAAGAGAATAATATTCAAGCCAATAACAAACAAGTCTCTACTTGATATAAAAATTGCATTTTTTATGCAGAAACTGTGAAATATTTTGATCTACACCATTTATGTACTTTTAAGTCCCTGCGTATACGTAATGTTAAGCTATTAACTGAGGATAAGCCCCCAAATAGTTTAATAGTCCATTAAAAGAGTGTGAGAGCGACTAAATTGAACGTTTTATGGCATTTCTATATCACTGCGTTCAACCCAAATTATGTCACATGCCGAAAGGTGTTGCTGTTGTTGTTTGGGGCACAAAGCTATGACAGTTGCCTGACCCATCATCGAACTGAACTGAACCTTCTACTCAAAGCACATGACAACTGGGTTGATTGGGCATCAATACCCACAACCCAACTCTCGGCAGCCGTCTTGTAATGAAATCAAAGTCATGGCATCAAGAGGTAACATTAGATTGTTTTGACATTGCTTTCAAGTGTCAATTGGCAGAGATTTTTCTTCGCTGAGCAAATCGAATTGTGAGCGATGCTCGGCGCTGTTCAGTTTGGTCAAATGCGATAAAAGTCGATAATACAATCAAATTTAATGAGCTTGGTTGGGGAGTATAAAAGCCAAAGCCATAATCGAGGGTGGCTTTCATCACTTTGTGTTACTTATCAAAGACATTGTTGGAGCTTAGGCCCAACAGGTTAAGCTTATCGATTACACTAAGCAACAAAAATGGAATTGTAAATATGTTAAACGAGGCACTCAAGTGACTTTCTTAACTTGATTATATGTATAAGCCAAAGCAATGTATTGCTAGTCTATGATTTTCATTTTATGGCTTCAAAACTTTGTTGCTGTGTGTTATTAAACACAGCAGAATGCGCCCTGAGGCTCAAAGGTATCTAAGGCTTAAAGTAACTGAAAACCAATAGATAAAACACACACATATGTATATCGATCTTACTTGACTGCCTGTCGTTCGATTTAACATAAATTTTGTTGTGTTAAGAACTCGCAACATTTTGCCACCTGTCGTTGTAATGTACATATGTATGTATTTATAGCTGCCTCATGCAAATTCCAATAAACTAAAGTACCCAACTCGCGACATTTGATAAAAAGAAAGACTGCAAAAGATGAGAAACAACCCCCGAGCGGCATTTTTCGTACACATTTCTGACAAGCTATAAAATTTTTATCAGCATTACTTTTATTTTGACATTTCACTGACACTTCACAAAAGTACTCGAAGCAGCCAGACAGAAAGGAACTTCTACCCTCAACTCAAATGCAGATAACAGTGAGAGAGAGCAAAACGTTGGGCGGTGGCTGGCAAAAGTGGGCGTGTCGCAAGTTTTGTGTTTCGCAAGCGCTTTTTCATTTACCAAATGGCTGTTTGACCTTTTTCGCCTAGACCAAATTGATTTCCAGCACGACTTGTCAACCCCTTGGCCAAAACTAAGAATTTGATCAACAGGCCAAACAAAATTTGTTTACGTTTACGTAAATCTGTAGTGAACACTGTCGCTGACAAGGGTGTCAGCTCCAATTATGCATGCAACAAACAACGGGAGCTGCCAGCCAACCTGTTGTTTGCTGTTTGACCCACTCTACTGAGAACCACTTTCATTTTCAATTAGTTTGCCCAAGTGGGCGTGTGACTTTCAGCGCCTGGAACACACAGCACAGCACAACAAGAGCAACCGGTTCGCGCCCTGAACCGTTCCGTACCGTACCGTACCGTTCAGCACTCTTCTGCTATTGGGGGTCCGGCTGTGTCTGCTGTTGAAAAGGGTAAAAAGTAACACGCTGCCAGCCGCTTAATGTTTATTATTATTATTGCATACTTTTTGGGGCGCCGCGGCTGGCCCCACTGATAAGCTTTAATGTGTTGCGGTGTTTCAATAAAACTTTATCATAATTGACATTTTAATGGTACGAAAGAAAAGAAAATAAGAGAATAAAAAATGGAAAACACTTTTCTTGCTTTAAGCTGTAATTTTATATTTATGAAGCTGTAGATAGAGGGGCTTTTGAAAAAATGTGCCCAGGGTCTCGTAAATATGAGAAAGAAGGTGTATAATGTGTGATAATGTGTGTGTGGCAAACAACAATTGGAGAAAGGGTAGTAACTTGGAGAGTGCAAAAAGCAGACGCCAACATTTAAAGAGCTTTTATTATGTTCACACATTTTTAATGCCATAAAATGTTGCCATAGAAATCCTTTTAATATATATGTGTATATAGAATGAAATTATAAAAAATATAAATAAATAATATAATATTAAAAAGTGGTTGATAAAAATACCCAAAAGAAAAGTGCAAAATGATAAAAGATTTATAATAAATAAAAAAAAAGTCTGTTTAATAAAAACAAAGAAAATATTCATAAATAAATATGTTGTGTAATTTATGCCTAAACATGAATGAAAAGTGAACAAAAAATGTTAATCAACGAATAACTTGCACAAAACAAATCAATATCCTTTTTAAAAGTATTGCTGATTGCATTTAATTGTCAGCGAGCCAGAATGCTGGGACGTTGCGTTAGTTACCAGGGCTCCTGCGATAACATCAATGGCATATTGACGCGCGACTACGCAAAGGTTTGTAACGAACAATGCCAAGTATAAGGCGAGAATACGAAAAGCAATTGACTATAAAGTTGATTAGTCAATGAAAATTGTTTAACACTGTTACACACTCTGCACTGTACACACACACACACACACACAAACAGACACTAACTGAATTTTACTTACACATTTTGTCATTTCGAAGTGCTCTACAGAGAGCCAGGAAAGGGGGGGGGGGGGGGGGAGTGTGAGTAGGTGCTGGCATATTTGCCACAAACACATGCCAACAGGGCAGCTGGCTCTTTATAAAGCAAGAAGACAACTCCAACTGTTCGCTGTTGTTGCTGTTTGGTTACAGTCTAGAGGCAAAGGCAAAACAAAACTGGTCGAAAACAAAAAAAACAAAACACTAACAAAGTCGATTCCTTTGCTGTTTGTTGTTTGGTTTGTCCGTTGCTTGTGTTGTGGGAGCCCCTTCGTTTTGGTTAGACTCCAGGCAGCATATTTGCGGCATTGGCTTAGCCAGTTTTTGTTGCCACACGTTATGGCCATGGCTATTTCCCATTGCCATGGCCAATGCCACTGACAGTGACAGTTACAGTTACAGTTACAGTTAGAGCTGCAGCTACAGTTGCCTGTTTTGCCATAGCTGCATTTGCTCGGATATTTTCACAGTGGCAAGTTTTCACTTTATTTTTGCGTCCAAGTCAAAGGCAAATCCAAAGTCCAAGCCTGAGCCTAAACTCCCTCTGGCAAAAAAAAAATTGCATAAGCTCAAAGTCATTGTTAGAAACTACATTTCGCCCTTTTGCGTACATGCTGTAAAGCTCAGTCGTAACTTGGCAAAAAGATAGACAAACAGACCGGGGTCTAAAAGTACAATGCCAGCTATTTTTATTGCCATGGCAAGCAGGGCGTATATAAAATGTGTCGCATCCATGTACATATGTGGCACAGAGACAGAGAGAGACAGGGAGAGAGAGAGCAAACTGGGAAATGGGAATTAGCAGGATGAGCTAAAATAAAAACTACGCAAGGATGTGGCTAACGATGTGCACAAAAGACAAAGCAGCTCTCAACTGAAGCTGAAGCAGCAGCAGTGCGAAAATTCCAAAAAAAAAAAAACTCTCGAAAAAAAAGATGGCAGAAAAACTTTTCTACTCACATGGCAGAAGTCTAGCAAGAAATTGCGACAATCATAATTTAATAAAAGTGGGTTCTATATTAAATCTAACAATATTAATATACACAAACAGAATTATGTGCATTTGCTGTGGATTTATTTGTATGCAGAAGCAACTTTAATATTTGTTAAGCGAAATATTTAGTTTTAGTTATGCTTGCAGGACTTAAAATACATTTTATAGCAATATTTATTTTTATACTTTATTTGATTAAGCAAAAAATATTAAAAACTTTCGAAGAGCATCAGAAATTATTTTTAATATATTGATGTATTTCATCTTACAACTTATCAAGTTTTATTTAAGTTCTTAAATTGGAATAAATTAAAAAAAATATAGAAAAATTGTACAAAGCAAAATCAAATAATTTAATGTTTATTAAGTCATGCTAACTGAACTTAAAATATATTTTACAGCAATATTTATACTCTTACTTCATTTTATTAAGTACAAAATATTAAAAATTTTAAAGTTTCGAAGAGCATCAGAAATTATTTTTAATATATTGATGTATTTCATCTTACAACTTATCAAGTTGTATTTAAGTTCTTAAATTGGAATATATAAAAAAATAAATAAATAAATATTGTATAAAGCAAAATCAATCAATTTAAAGCCAAGTTAATGTTTATTAAGCTATGCTAACTGAGCTTAAAATATATTTTCCATCTAAAAAATAAATAAAAATAAAGTAATTACAAGGAAAAAACTAAGTTAAATATAGTATTTATTTTCTGTTGCTTATTTTACTTGCTGTGCAACTTATTCTCTTACGATTTCCATTGCTCAGATAAAGCCACAAATATCTTGTGTAATATCGCACACACACACACACACACACACACACACACATATGCACAACTTTTACACAGACTCAGAGCTAATCGTTTGGCTGATGGGATAAAATCTGTCGCACAGATTTTCTTAACGACCCTTTCTCTCTCTCTCTAGATGATTTTTGTTCTCTAAATGGCCGGAGTTTAATTTGTTTGCGTCGTAGCAGAAACTGCAAGTCTGGCAAATAGTATTTTGTGCATATGCTGTCTTCTTGGCTGCTAATGATTTCCTGATAACCCAGCTAGGAAGTGGCTGCAACTTGTGCAACATGAGCAGCTGTCGGAAAGTGTCCAAAAATGCCTAATTACTGCAACTAATGGCCATTTAGTTGTGCCTTTTAGGCAAAAAATATGCAGTTGGTTTTTTTTCAACTCTTTTTAACTCATTTCTTTTCTTTTTTTTGGTATTTTTGCAGATTTACACAGACTGGGCCAACTATTATTTGGAGCGTTCGAAATCGAAGCGAAAGGTCACAGATCTTTCGGCCGATTGTCGCGATGGTCTGCTGCTGGCCGAGGTCATCGAGGCAGTTACCAATTTCAAGGTGCCCGATTTGGTCAAGAAGCCAAAGAATCAACAGCAAATGGTAAGTGTCTTTAAAGATTCTAAATTAAAACATTTAAAGATTCTAAATATCCAGTCTATATAATTATAAGCTGAGTTGCAGGAAATCTACATGAAAAATATAAAAGTTACTGTATGAGAAATCCTTAAAGGTTTTTCAGAATTATATTTTTTAATCAAAAATAATAAAAAGTTTATTCAAAAATACAGCTCATAATGAAAAATACTCTTTCTTTATGATGCTTATTATTTAAATACTATATTTTACTAACTTCATTAAAGTTTTAACATTTATGGACTGCGCCTTGAAACTTAAGTATTATGCTCTGTGCCTCAACCTTAACCTTTGCCCCACCGAAAACTCAGCCCATTTGCAGTTTGTAATGAGCACACACACCTTAAAATTCTACACTGCCTTTTGTTGACTTCGCCGCACAGTCAGCAAACATTTCCCAACCAAACGTGGGACGTGGGAAAATCTAGCGCATGAATTTTCAGCTAGAGCCGCAATGAGTCACTCCTTTTTGGCGTGGAAATGCGTTAATTGTTTTTTTACACACACACACACACACATTGACTTCATGTAAATGCGAGACGAAACGTGAAAATATTTTCACATTTTTATGTGTGTGTGTGTGTTTGTGAATTTGGTTCCTTTTCTATGTGTGTGTTTCCCTGTTTGTCATTACGTGGTTTTTTCGCCTTTACGTTCGTCAACTCGTGCTGACTAACGGTCTAACTGAGTGAATGTCTGCTCAGGCAACACACGCCCTCTTTTGGGGCACGCTAGTTTTTTTTTTTTATTTGTTGTCAAGGCGTACCACGGGGCGTATGACAAACTTTACTGCAATGAGATCGTTTTGGTGGAAAATCAGTTATGCATGCCTGTTGCCACGCCTCTCGCCGCGCTAAGTACTTGCCACCTGCTTCTGTGATTCGATTTGGCATTGGAGACTGTACTTCATTGCATTTATGGTATTAAAATTAAAAACTTTCGCCACAGCTGCTTTTGGATCGTTTTTAAATTAACGCTTAAACACAAGGAAAAAAAAATGTCAAGATTTTCATTTCATTTCTTTTGCGGTTCGTCTGCAATTGCGCTGTGTTTTCCTTCCTTTTTTTCTTCTATTGTCTGCTACGTGAGCTGCGTTTTTAAGCAACGAAAAAACGACGCCCTGAAGTAGACTTTACTTATTTTATTTTTTATTTCTGCCTTCGAGAGCCTAGTTAGGAGAAGCACAAACAAAAGCGGCTGCTGCCTTGGCATATTTTTCGCTTTGCGGCAAGTTCATTGCCGATTTTAGGAGTGCAAACAGAGAGAGAGAGAGAGTCCATGAAATAAAAATTTATTTCAACTTTGTCAGTTTTTCGGCAGCTGACGTTTTGCATATTAAATAGAGACTCGCTCTCTCTCTCTCTCTCTCTCTCTCTCTCTCGCCGGAGTCTTTGAGAAAATGATAAGCTCAGCTAAACGTGCGATGTGGCACGTGCTGCAGCAGAACCTGACAAATTGGCGATTGCGCCTTACCAACCCAAAAATAATGGGCGTGGCTGCCGCGCGTTGACGTATGTGACATGGGCGCCAAATTGAGTTAGTTGCACTGCGCTGCATTTTAGTCCGCAAAGGGTGTGGACGTAGGGGGGTGTAGGGGGGACTGATGTGAGGCGGAGAGTAAAAGCCACTCCAAACGCAAACTCAATTTGGCAATGGCTGCGGATGAATTTCGCGCAGCCAAAATTAGTCGGTAGCATGTGAAATGTTTTTGTTCAGCAGCGTGGCATGCTTTTCAATGTATTATATATATATGGGTGTCTATGTGTATATATATATGTGTGTGTGTGTGTGTATGGGTGTGTGTTTGGTAAATATGATTCCCAACGCTCTATGAATATTTACAAATATCCGCGGGAGGTTTTTTTTTTTTGCAAAACCGAAAGAAAATAGCGAAAAATACAGTACGAAAACATGTTAAGCTCCTAATAAAGATATTTATATGCTTTTCGTATTTATCTATATATTTATAAGGGATAAAAAGCTTATGAGATTTATACCGTATGTGTTTGGGGTATAATAAAGTATTAAATGAATGCATTTATATCAAATATTAGATGAAAAAAAAATGTCATTTAGTTAAATATGAAGTTTTGTTTGTAAATTATATTCAAAGAAATCCAAAAATATTACAAAAAATTAATAATGATCTCAATCGAAATATAGAATATTATACGTGGTATTGAAATGCTTTTTAAAAAATGTTATACTTTTTTTTTTAAATATAGCGTATTCTTAAAAGTTCTTAATTTGGTAATGGGCACATTTTTAGGTTAACAACGTAATATTTCTTCAGGGTTATCAATACTGAAGGTACATATACTATATATTCATTCAATAACCTTTGTTTTTTCAATTATCTAACTATCTAAAAATTTCTAAAAATTCTTTCTTTTCTTCCCGGTCGACTTTACCACCAGAATTTCACATTCTTTGGTTTTCTTATATTTCCTATGCCATTTTTGCAGGCTTCATCTTTAAATTAGTATGGTCTTCCACTGCCATAGCTCTTAGCCTGGCCCATAACAATGGCAAGCACTCTTGCGCTGCGGCTGTTGCTGGCCCCGTTTTCCATTTCAGTGCAAACAAAAGGCATTTGAAAAAATTTTCCATTTTCCTGATGCACAGCGCGCGTGTGTTTTTCATTTTTCGGAGCATTGTTGTTGCGATTCGTTTGCAGTTTGTTTTTCATATTTGCATGGCGAAATGAAAAATCAACGCGCTAGCCGAGACACAAATCATGTTTTTAGTTCATTTCACAACCGAAAGAGCCTTCGGGCTGCAGCAAGACGCATTCAAATAGTAGATTCAATAAAAACAAATAACACGCAGCCGTCGTTAGTTGAGTGTAGACTAAAGTAAATTTTATCAACTTTTAAATCAAATATTAAACTTTAACTTAGTTTTCTTTACTTGGCGCGCATTTCACTCCAAACTTTGTAATCAACTTTTCTCCACTTTGCCTTTCTTTTTATGCCCTTTTTTTTTTGTTCACTTTACTTCTTTTTGCTGCTAGCAAAACTTTACATGCGCTTTTTTTCTGCCACCCTGCAACACGTACTGCACTTTTTTTTTACTTACCACTTTCGTAACGTTTTTCTAATGAGTGACGACGATGTCGACATAGTCGTATCCAAATGTGGCCAGAATCACACACACACACACACATACAGAGCTCGAGTCTGGGAAAAAGTTGAAACTCTTGAAAAATCAGCGAATCGTAAAAGTGTTCAAAGTCAACTTTTACGTTGCGTCTTTTCAAACGCCGGCAAAAAAGTCGCCGGGCAAACTTAAAGACACAAACAGAAGTTTTCTTTTTTTTTAAACGAAGCTTAGATTTTGTTTCATATGCAACTCTTTAATGTTCTTTGTTGCGTTTCATTTCTGATTTTCGTCGATCGAGTCATATAAAGCTAAGAAATTGCTATATTCATTGAATATTTACTTAGTATTTATTTTAATATGAAATTTTTAAATAAACAACAAGTTACTTTTCCTAGCAGACAAAGAAAATGCAGTAAGAAAAACCATTTTGCTTGCTTGCAAATGTGAAAAACGTAGGAAAACAATGAATGAATAACAAAAGGTAAATTTCACAATGAGTTTTACTGTGCCACTAATTTGATTTTTTCCGTGTGCAAGCTCGTTTTTCTCTAGCTCTCTTTTGCGCTTTATTTTTTTTAACTGCAGCACTGCAAAGAACACACACACACACACACGCACACCCCTTGGGTGAAATTTGCCAATCAAATGTGTAAATAGCATACGAGCTGAAAAGGTAAAATCTTAAAAGAGAAATTAAATCAAAATAAGCTACAGCTGCATCTTATATAATTGGCCAACATCTTCATCTTAAGGGTCTCTCTCTCTTTCTCTCTCTCACTCGCTCTCTCTCACTCGCTCTCTCTCTTAACGGACTTTGTTCTTCGCTTGCTTTGTTCACTTGTTTCACTTGGCTGGCTTGCGTCTAATGCAGGCAATGCCTTTTGTTGTCCAATATTGCTATTGTAAAGTTGTTTGTTTTGTTGTTGTTCCTTTTGCGCTTGCCTGCCTTTGACATAAGCTCTTTTGCAGTTATTAGCACTGCATAACATCACCAGCACAACAACAGTAAACAACAACAAACAACAACAACTACAACTAGTCAATTATTATGTAATTAAAGTTAAACAATATCTCGATTAAATGCGCTCAAGTGCTTTGTGCACATTAATTAAGAACAATTCCTTAGTTTGGCTCCTGTCTATCCAAGCATAATAAAGGATATGACATGTTCGGGTTTTACTTTAGCTTGAATGGCTTAGCACTAAGATAAGTTTTCAATATTGTTACTGTTAATGCCTGTGTTTAGATTTTAAAATAAATAAATAAGAGGATTCGCAACTTGTGAGTTTACTTAGGAATTAACATTTGATTTAAATAAATATATATATAGAAATTTAAAATGTTCAAGAATTTATATTAAAAAAACCAAATAATTATTTTATTGAATTTTTTATAAATATTAGAGTCACTTATTTGAAATGTGAATAATATTAATAAAATATATAGGTAACTACTCGAATTATAAGACATATTTAATATATATATATGTATTATATTTATATAATTATAGATATTTAATACATATTTCATTAATAATTTTGAAGCCAAATATTTTTCAAAGTGAACAAACATAACAGCTTTGCTCTTAAAAATATTAATTATACGAATAAAAAATTTCAAAAAAATATTTTAAATATTTGTAAGTTGCTTAAAAGGACAAAATATAAAGTTAGTATTAGAAAGTTGCAAGAAAAACTCAAAGCTTTCAATTATTAAATACAACAGTTGAATTATAAATATTAATATTGATTTATTTGATTGATTTATACTTTTTTCTGGCTATTTGCACCACTTTCTGAACTTAATAAACAAATTGTGATATCTTCAAATATCTTTTCAATAACATATATAACTATTCTCTCAATAAATTCATAAAACTTCTTACTCAAACCCATTTCGTCTGCTTTTTCGAGAGCAGCTAACACTTGCCATTACTTTTCAATTTGTTTTAAGCTATCTTTATGTGTTTTTCTTCACTCTCCCTGAACAGCCAATTTGAGTTTAGCTTTAGTTGAATCAACTGTTGATGCCTTTGGGGCATGCATAAAATATTACACAATTGTTGGCACTACCCCTCTCTCACCTCGTCAGACATTCTATAATGTTCTTGATATGTACACATATATGTGTGTATATGTGTGCAGAAGCTGACGTTAGCTTTATCTGAAATGAAATCTGCTTAGGTAGCAACGACTGCAGGCAAAGTCAGCAACAGCAGCAGCATCAGCAGCGGCATATGCTTTACATGTTAGTGGCAAGCAACTCCCTTTATGCCACCCCCAGGTGCCCAGGTCCAGCTGTGCAGCAGCCAGCATGTGGCCCACATTGAAGTTCATTAATGCAAGCATTTTGCCTTAAGCTATTTTTACTCGAACTTTTATCTCTTTGCTTCTTTTAATTGTCCAAACAATGCAAACACAGAGCGTTCTTTTTTTATGGCCACATTAAAGTTTACCGAGCATACTAGGGCAGGGGGAACGTGGGGGGTGTGGCAGGGCGCATTGTGACCGTTACAAGTGGAACTCGAAGCTTTTTGGACTGTTTACATTTCAATTTGGCGTCTAAATTTAGTTGCACAAGCTGCCACAAAAAACAACAAAAAATAAAGGGAAAATAACGAAAAAAAATAGAAGATATTTGAGAATTTTCCGAATTTTCCAAATGTTGCAATTGTGTGAGGGAAAAGTTTTTTAACCACAAATCAGGCGGTATAAACTTCTTTGTAGCGGCCTTTTGCACGTGCTGCGCCCATAAATTCCGCACACAAATTAAGTTTGGCTGTTGTAGGTGCGCAGTGCGGTTGGGTGCACGGGCAGGGGGCAGGGGCAGGCTGTAGGGGCAGCCAATCAATGGCCGCGCCACAAGTTGCATAAATTAACAAGCGTTGCACGTGAGCAGCTGTAGCTGTAGCATGGAAAAATAAAACTTTTCAAGTACAGTTACTGCATTAAAGTTTAGCTTCCGTTTGCCATTGCCATTTCCACTTCCACTTCCGTTTCCGTTTCAGTTGTAATTTTTCAATTAGACAATTTGCAACTGTAAAACCTTTAAGCGGCCCCTATTATAAAAGTTGCCAACATCATTATTGTGGTTATTGCTGTGTTGTTGTTGTGTTGTTGTTGTGTTGGCTATCGCAAAAGTTTGTTAATCATACGCCACGTATGCCCGCACGAAAGCAAAACAAGCAACAAGCAAACTAATTCCATTCCCAGCATTCGGAGCGTTACGAAAACAACGTAAACAAAACACAAAATAATTTCTCACTTTATTAGTTTTTGTTTGCGTTGGAGAATGTGATACACTGAAATGGAGCATATATGAGTGATAATAAAGAAATAAATAATAAACAAATAAATAATAAGTAAATAATCAAATAAATTTGTTGTATATATATTTAATGTAACCAATTTATTTATAAAAAAAAAATTAGTTGAATTTTTTATTCATTAAAATTATGTGGAAAAAATAATGAAAGTCTTTATTAGATTTTTTCTCTTATTTTTCATTATTTAAAAAAAATAAATAAATACAAAAAAAAAAAAAAAAAGACAGTTTTGAGCAACATATTCTGTTTAAAGCTAAATTTTAAAAGTAATAATTTTTAATTTATATGCAAAAAAAATTAAATTTTATTGGAAACTCTAAAATTTAATTATATTTTATACTATGATCTCAAAAAAAAAAATAAAAATAAAAAATAAATAAAAAAAAAATAAAAAATAAATAAATATATATAATAAATAATTAAAAAAGCGGAAAAAATATTAAATCTATTTATATTTTGAGTCTTATTTGCTTTTCAAATATTTTTTCTTATTTATTTTTATTTCCATTCAAATTGTAAATGCTATAAACTATATAAACTAAACTTGTTGTAGTTTCGCTGCCAAGATCAATATTTAATCAAGAGTACCTTGTTGTTAAAACACTAAACAAGAACCACAATATATATATATATATATACAAGTATACTCAAAGTTCTTGTTGTTGTTGTTATGCTGTGTTGTGCATTCGTCAAAGTTTCGCAAAGCTTTCTAATTCCAAATGTTAATCCGAGCACGAAAGTGTGTATGTTAGCTTGTGAGTTTGTTTTTAGCTGCTGGTCAGCGCTGCGATAATTGTCAATGTTGGTTGAGCAAGGATTCGGAAAAAAACTGGTCAAAGTTTGTGGTATTAGTTACAGATAACTAGCCAGGCAAAAAGGATGAGAACTTGTCGCCTGAGGGGTTAGTTTTTCTGTTGGTTGTTTGTTGTTGTTAGCGGAAGTGAAAATACACTAAGCTACAACACACACACAAACACGCACACATTCAGTTGAATGTGTTGAAATGCAATTCTATTTTGGTGTTTGGCAAAACAACAACTTTTGCCAAGATTCACGCACTTAATTAGACATGGTCGAAACAGTGGCATATAGAAAGATCGTTTTGCCGGTTGCAACTCTAATTGCAGCTGCCTGATGAACTGACTGAGTGACTGACTGACGAACTGACTGACGAGTTGGAGCTGGCGGGGACTTCAAACGCTCCACGTTGCGTATTCGACCTCATTTTTGGTTTGCGGCATAAGATGTGTGTGCTAAATTTAGACACAAGACTTTTACAACTTACAAACACACATGCATACATATATAGTGTGTGTATTTTGTGGTCGTACACTTGCCCAGATAGCTGGCACAGGTTGACCCAGCCGACATTTTGTTTTTTTTTGGGGGTTTCTTTCAGATTTATGAGCTTCAACGAACGTTGATGATCGTCATTTGGGCCACAACCGAAGGCTGAAGGCCAAATTACGAGAAAGTTCATTAAAATTTATCATTTTTAAGATCCTTTGTCACCCACGCTATAAAGAAGTGTGGCAATATTCAGAAGTTACGGTATATGCTATAAACTGTTAAGTATATATGCTATAAACTGTGAAGTCTGATTTATTTTACATCCAGAGGTTCATAAAATACTGAAATAACTTGCAAGTAACGATGAAAAATTGCTAAATATTAATCAAAAACTGAATTAAAATTGTACATACAATTGAAATCGAAAATATTTAACTATAAATACAAATTTTATTCGTAAAATATTAAAAAAAAAAAAATAAATAAATAACAATTGCATATATAACATTATTTACCAAGTTGCTTTTTGAAAGAGTATGGATGAAATAAGTATGAATGTGGCAATATTGAAATAAAGTCATTATAAAAGTTTTTTAATTATAAATCGCTTAAAAAACACCAAAAATTAAACGAACTGATGCGGAATCAGCAAAACGTTGCTTTTTTTAAGGCACTGTAGTACAAATAAATCGCCCAAGATGATTCAAATATAATTCTCGAAAGCATAAATCACATTAAACAGCTCAATTATTCATTGTTGTAGTATTTAATAATCCCCTTTTGATATATTCATTTACTTTCCAGCATTATTTTCGGTTTACTTCTCGATAATCGTGTTAACAAAGTATCAAACGAACATAATAATGATCACAGTCATAATAATCATTGGATGTTTGGTTTATATGCTTGCTTAATGTAATGATCATGCTGATCATTTGTTGCTGCTTTGCGTGTGTTTAATTGTTGTGTTGATCGTTCGACTCTCGACTTATGTTTGCCGTAAATCATGTGCAAAACAACAACAACAACTTGTCCTACTTTCTGTATCCCAAACTCAACGAGAGACTCTCGAGAAGTTATTGCTTTGCCTTTGTTAAATAATTGGCGCACGTTTCTGCAATTAAAATTTATATGAAACTATTGAACTCGCCAATTTTTGAATGAATGAATATTTCAAGCTCCATTCGTTTTGATGCCTTTTTATTGATCGCCCGCTAGTTGTCATGTCTTCAGCCACTCAACTTTACGAGCAACCAGAAACAAAGGCAAAGAAACAAACGAACCACTGAAACGATGCTGCCGCAGAGGCTGTTCTGCTGTTCCGCTGTCTGATGACTTATTGAAAATTCCATTTAAAAATTGTTTACTCATTGCGCTCAAAACGAAGCAGCAGACACAACGCACACGCACACAGATAGCGAGACACACCTACACACCCACAAAATTGTGCGATCAACTGTCAAGAAAATCAAAACTGAACAGTCGAAATTATGTGTTTATGTCTGGGACAGCATCATCAGCAGCAGCAGCAGCAGCAACAACAACAGCAGCAGCAGCAGAAGCAACAAGCAAAACAAAAAGAGAAATAAAGCGAACGATGGGAGATGGCAAAAACAGATCAGTATGAGTATAACAACATGTGTACAGAAGCTGGCAACATGAAATGTTGCGCAGCAAATGTCTAGCAACAAGAAATGTTGCGCAGTACATGTCTAGCAACAATTAGACATAAACGTGAACGTTTGACAGAATAACAATTGTATTATGTGTTTCAGTGGGAATGCTTCATAACTGTTATTTCAAGAAATACTATTTACTAATTTGATTATTTTTCAATTAATTAACACTGCAAGACTTAAGCAACATCTTCAAGTGCATAGCAACATCTTCAAGTGCTTAGCAACATCTGCAAGTGCATAGCAACATCTTCAAGTTCTTAGCAACATCTTCAAGTGCTTAGCAACATCTTCAAGTGCTTAGCAACATCTTCAAGTTCTTAGCAACATCTGCAAGTGCTTAGGAACATCTTAAATGTTGCCAAGCATTTCCAGCGCATCAACAACAACGCAAACCAAACCTGTTTGCCGGCAACATACACACACACACACACACATACACAGAACACACACCCCCGCTTTAACCAACAGCTGGTCGAACAACAAGATGAAACAAAACATGATCGAACATGATCGTTGGCCATCGACGATCAACGACAGTGTCACTTAGCTACGATCATTGCCGATCTGCTCAGTCGGCAACCAACTGTTGCTGCTTTCGGTTGTCGGTAGTTCCAACGCATACGATTCGCACGCGCCTCTAACTGCGTCTGCGCAACGTAACGGACGCGCTTTCTTACGTACTTTTTGTGTGTAAACATTTGGGCCATAAATTGATGGCTAATTAAAAGCAGCTGATTCCGTGTGTGTGATCAAAAATAACATATAAATTGTGCGAAATATCTGAGTAAATTGCTCAATTAAGCTGAAGAATTGTCTTGCCGCTCAATTCATGCTAATTTCTAAAAGCCAAAATGCTTAATTGTGCGCGTTGATTGCTTTAAATGTTGCTGATTTCATCAGACATTATATCAATTAAAGAAATCGTACAGCAAAAACAATAACTGCTCGCGTTTAAAGTCGCCTTGCTCCAATTGTTGGATCTCAGTGTGATAATTGTTTTTGGTAGCCACTTCAGTTGCCCCCGTATGCAGGTCAAGTAGCCACACAACACGAAACACAAAAAACGTGGAAAGAAAGAGAGGAAGAGGGAGAGAGAAAGGTAAATGAAAAGATGTTTATCAATTTTCCGTAAAATAAAATGCTAGAAATTAACATCAAATGAACATAAACAATGCGAGAGAGCCTCATAAAATAGCAGTCAACACGCATGCCACATGCGTGGCAAGCTGCTAGCTCTGGCTAATTATCATGACACCAACTGTCAAAATTCGACAGGGGCGCACCACCACGCCCCTCTCATCTTCATTTGGCTACCAACAACAACAACCAACTATACTCTGTGTGTGTGTCTTTTTAATCTTTTGTCCTCGTCTTCGTGTTTATGTCCTTCTTTTTGGGCACACAATGAATGACTTTCACTGCCGGCCCTTCCCGGATTCATATTTTTGTGTTGGACTAGGGACTTTTAGTGGTTATTTACCTCTTGTGCCTCACCTTTTGTTGTTATTGTGTACGCAACACAATTCACCTACATGCAACATGCATAACGTGGCAGGCGTCGACTGTGCGCGTGTGTGTGTGTGCGGCCCAAAAAGAAGTACGTGCCCATATTCCAGCTAAAAAAGAGCCACACAGCTGTGCGACAAACAGAGGCGTAGCTGAAAGGGGGCTGATTTGAATGGAAGTCAATAAAGTTAATTAAGTTGATGACAAACCAAGTATTTTAAATAATATTGTTAAAAATAGTATTATAAAATAATATATAATATAATATAATAAAATACTATAATAAAATATGACAAACTAAGTATTTTAAATACTATTGTTAAAAATATTGAAAATCTTAAAACATTTTAAACTTTTATTTATATTTATATATATATTTATCCCGTTATAGTTGTTAGTAATATGGAAAACTTTATGCTTTGAGCTACATAATTAATTTCGCATATTTTTATTTTGATTTTTCTTTGAGTTCGTTTGTAAAGCTGCATTAGACTTGTTTTAATAAAACTGTACTGAAAAATATTAAATTTCAAATGAAGATTCTTTAACTTATATAAGTTTAAGCTTTGCTTGGCTTGGACTTACTTATAACTCAGAATTTGTTGATTAAATAAACAGCCAGTTAATAATATCCTTAAAACCTTAGAGTGTATATTTAACTGCTCCTTAGTCTTCGTAAAACCCCCTCTTCAGATTAAAATCTCAACGCCTCTGTCTTTCATATCATATACTTAACGTCTTTGTGCCTTTAGTTCCATATCATTTCTTTATACCTAGTTT
>JAWNNV010000652.1:0-153746 GCA_035044485.1 Scaptomyza reducta | reverse complement strand
GTGTGTGTGTGTGTCAAAGGGTTGCGAACTCATAAATCAACAATGAACTGAAAAAACCTAAAGAAGAAACACAAAACCAGTTAGCAACTTAATCCTACCTCCCTTGTAGCTTCACTGTCTACCTTCATTACTTCCTTCCTTCCTTCCTTCCTTTCTTAGTTCGTTCGACGACTTCTGGCATCGAGGGTTACTCGACAGTTCCCATCCTCTTTGGCTTTTCGTCACGCTGGACTGACGCTGACCAATGTCGAGGCGAAAAAAGATGAACTTTCTAGCTCGAAATTAATTGAATATGTTGCTTTTGAACTCTTGATCTAGAATCTTGATCTTCAAGAGTGTTTCATTAAAAATGTCCATCCCGGTCACATCCCTGTGAACTTTTGCAACCTTCACCAGAGGGTTGCTCTCCCTCCCAAAAAACACAATTAAACATGGCACATTTTGGGTTAGAAAATGTCAGTTTTGAAGCCATTTACCATTTGCCCCTTGTGTCAATGGTTACTCAGATTCTGGACCAATGCGAGTGCCCGCTGTGAGAAATGGCGATTTCTCTCATACTGTGTTGACTCTTGATTCCTTAAACTATATCTTATGTTAGCTAAAACAGTTATTTCATTCCATACTTGTTAAACTCCTCTTTGATTCCTTACTTCTTGACTCTTGATTACTTAAACTATATCTTATGTAAGCTAAAACAGTTATTTCATGCCATACTTTTTGAATCTCGATTATTTAAACCATATCCAATGTAAGCTAAAACAGTTATTTCATGCCATAATTGTTGAGTCTTGATTACTTACTTCTTGACTCTTGATTACTTAAACTATATCTAATGTAAGCTAAAAATGTTATTTCTTGCTTTTTTCTAAAGTGTTTTTGTTTTTTTGTTCTTCGAACTGACCGTTAGAGTTTGTTTTGTTGTCGTTAATCCTAAAGGAAACCTGTCCTTGGCTTGATCTAATTTTTGGTTCTTCTACTTCGTTTTGGGAACGTATAGAAAACCGTTACTTCTTCACACAATGCCCCAGGGAGGAACTAGCTGCCGTTGCCCTTGTTATTCAACTTTCTTGCTTGTCTGCGCCTAAGTCCTGCCAGCTTGAATGTCCTGTCTTTACCGCGCTCTGCTTCTACTTCTTCTTTCAGTCACTGACCTCATTTCGATCGAAGCCAAGCGAACTTGGTACCCAAATGTCTTTTTTTGCGCAAGCGAAGGAAGCAAGGGTCAAGCTTAAAGGATAACTCGGTGGAATCGAATAACTTGGCACTTGTCCAGATATAATACAACCATCGCATATTCATGATTCAATTACAAAACAAAGAGAAACACCTTTAAACCAAAGATATAAAATCATCAAGTCATTTGTTTTAGATCAAAAAAACCTTGAAGAAAGTACGTTTTAAGATTTTCTTAAACAAACTTTAACAAATATTAAAGTTTGGGATCACAATTTAAAGCTAAAAATATCTAAAAAAAAAAAAACAAATTTAATGATAATTTTTGGAATTTTTAAAAATAATAGAAGAATGGATTTTAAGAAATCCAAATACTTCAATGTAAGTTGAACATAGGAAGGATTTCAATCCGAAGCAAAGAATGAAGGATATTTAACCAATTTGTTAACATTTCCTTAAGATTGAAAATGCAGATATAGTCGAATTTCTATATAGTCGATTTTCTTTAACAAACTTTAAAGTTTGAGATCACAATTTAAAGTCAAAAATCCCAATTTAAGATTAGTCAAAGTTTGATTTTTGGAATTTTTAAAAGAAATAGAAGAATGGATCTTAAGAAACCCAAAATCTTTATTCAATGTAAGTTGAAAATTGAAAGGATTTCATTCAAAGAATGATGGAGATTTAACCAATTTGTTAACATTTTCTTAAGATTGGAAATGCAGATATAGTCGAATTTCTATATAGTCGATTTTCTTTAACAAACTTTAAAGTTTGAGATGACAATTTAGGCGAAAAATCCCAATTTAAGATATGACAAAGTTTGATTTTTGGAATTTTTAAAAATAATTGAAGAATGTAAGTTGAACATTGGAAGGATTTAAATCTGAAACAGGAGAATGCTGATAACATAGATTTAACCAATTTGTTAACATTTTCTTAAGATTGGAAATGCAGATATAGTTGAATTTCTATATAGTCGATTACTAACCCCAATATTCTTAACTCCTGGCTAATCAAGCGGAATTGAGATGCGATAAACCAGAGCTAAAATGTAACCAAGGTTCAAACACTCATTAACCCAAAAGGTAAGGATCAGGCAAAAGGCCCATCATCAACATACTCGCTCTGACCGATCCATAAATTATCATTTTAACGGCCACACACACACTCACACACACACACACACACACATACATATAAGGAACGAATGACGCAGTCATAAAACAAATTTTAATCAAGTAAAGATTCACGCGGGATCAAATTGTAATACGCATGTTGACCAAACGCAACGCGTTCAAACTGGACATTTGCCATGAAATATGAGTTCAAGACAGGGGAGAGAGTTGGGGTGGGGAGGGCTTGGTCAAGCGTGTAATGCCAAAGGATGTGAGAATGTTAGCTAGACCAGTTCCTTACCAGTATAGAAAAGACGTCAGCAATTTCACAGCAGCAAATCAAGATGATGATCATTGACCAACCCAACTAATATTCAAATGAGGTCAGGACCGGATCAGTTCCAGTTGCCGGCAGCCGTAAATTAACAGGCAACATAAAACTGACCAGTAAATGCAACTGGCCCAACAAAATATATATATATATATATATATATGAATAAAAAGGGTTTCACAAAACAAGCGCAGCTCATTACAATGGGAGCAAACGGCAGAGGGCACAAGACCTTCAGATCGGTACGCCAGAGTGCAAAAGAGGGTGCAAGCAGCAAAGTAGTGCAGAGGGTGCAAAGGGTCTCAGATGGAATAATTCAACACACGCAACAAGAAAATTGCATTGACCCAAAGACAGACTCAATCCACCCTATCCAAAGCCCCGAAGAAGATGAAGCTGCCTTCTACTGGACAGTGGTCAGCGGGAATGATCCCGAAGGACCCTTTCTCTCTCTCTCTCACTCTTGCTGAACAGCTACTTAGTGGCAGCCGAGAGCCAAAAGTTCGAGTTCGAGGTTCATTTGCATTTAAGCGCCTTCGTCTATTTATTTATTATTATTTTTTTCTGCGATGGGAACCTTTTTATGCGCCTCGACCGTTGGTCAGTTGCTCTATTCTCTTTCGCTTTGAGCTAGTTATTTTGATTCATACTATATATATATATATATATGTGGCTCAAGTGCTCATTGTTTGGCCGCCGCCTTTTGTTTTCATATGTCATGTTGGACAGGACACTGGAGCGGGACACGGTGGACCCATGTGGACAGAAGCGAACTCGTTTTGACTATCAGCCAAAAAGAAATATAATAAGACATCGCATTTCGCGGCAATCAAGAGTCACAGCTGTACTCAAAGGTCCTGCTGTCCTTCACTAATTATATGCTTTGATTTAATTCCTTTTGGCGCCAAATTAGATACAAAGTTTAATCTAGTTCTTAAAAATCTGGTAAATCTAACGTTAACTATTTTTATACCCTTAACCCACTGAAAATGGGTAAAAAGTATGTAACAGGCAGAAGGAAGCATCTCCGACCCCATAAAGTATATATATTCTTGATCAGCATCAACAGCCGAGTCGATATAGCGTCGATCTGAGAGACTATAAGATCTAGAGACTCCAGATGTGGAACATAAGTTCGTCTAATCCCTAGGTAGTACAAGTTTGTTTCAAATTTTCGATAACTCTTTCCTTTTCCGATATACACATGTGATCGATAACAACAAAATCTTGAATTTGGAAAACTTAGTGAAGCAGTTTGAAACATTAGACGAAATAATGTCAATCTGTGAAAGTTTTATTGAAATCGGTTGAGAAACAGCGGAGATATGTAGTATTGAAGTTAAGAAAGTATGTACTATAGGGTTCAGAGTCTATAGTCTAGTCGGGATACCTCGACAAGAGCCTTCTTACTTGTTACATATCTTATGTTCATAAAGTAAATATCCTTAGTTCTCCAGACGTTGTAGAAACTTTCTTTGCAAGAACTGATAAACATTCCGATTATACGAAATGTTTAACAGCCTAGAAGGATGGTAAGGACTATCAAATATGTTACTAACCAACTCAAATTCTAGTTTATCATATTGTTGGGTTATTAATGATAGCAGCTTCAGGATAAATGTGCATCTTTAGTATACCTATTGGGTTTTTTGTTGATAAATCAAAAGGTATTTATCAAAATTTTGATGACTTTTCGCCACATGATGTGACCTGAACTTTATCCACACAGACACAGAGACAGAGACAGAGTTAATTGCTTCATTTCACGCAGTTGATGTTCTCAAAAGGAAGTGAAGCCCAACCCAAAACAAAACACCCCCTTTGGACAGAGAAGTCAACAAACTGAAACTGAAATTGAAACTGAAACGTCGTCTGGGCTGGGATGTAAGCTTGTGGGATGTGCATCATTTATGAGGGGGTGGAAGTGAGGAGTGAGGAGTGAGGGAGTGAGGGAGTGAGGGAGGTTGATGCGCTATTTTATGCTTAATCGTGACTTTTAACGCTCGCAGCGCCAAGGGCTAAAAGGTGGAAAAGTAAATGTTTGCTGGCATTAGGGTGGCCCGAACAGAGTACAGGGTGTGGCACACAAAAAAGCATCTGCCACGGCAACAACTAAATAACCAACTACTTAACAAACTAACTGAGTGAACAGAGTTTGGGTTTGGGTTTGGGTTTGTCTGTCTCGTCAGCTTAAACACAAAAAATCCCCGAGGTGCTGGCATTTAAAAATGCAGACTTTGCATTTGTGGTAATTGGATTTAACACGGCAGCTGAGCTCTTCTTCATAGTATCTGTGGCACTCGATCTTAAAGCGTATGCCTCCCATTCTAAACACGGGGATGTGCCAGCCAGACAGACAGACTGCATGTTGTTGGGGAAGTGGATCTTTCGTTCAGCCGATAAACCCACAAGTCGACCAGGAAACGGTTTTCTTCTCTTATTTTTATTTTATTTTTCTTCGCATTTTTGCAGCTCACATTTTTTACGCTACAGAGCATTTCTATATATCTCAAAAGCAAATATATATATCTATATATATATATGTGTGTGTGTGTGTGTGTGTGTGTGTGCATATACATAATAATGAAAATGAAAACGAGATAAAAAAAAAGGAGGAACAAACAAACAAGCAACAAAATCACATTAAATAAATGCAAGCAGTCGGCAATTATCACGTGCAAGCCATGAAACTGGTGCACAAAGAGATTGCGGGGACTGCGGGGGGCAGGAGTGGAGATGCAAAAAATAAGGAAGGGGAGACAGCAGCAGGAGACGGTAAAAAAGGAAAAGTAAAAGCTGCTCGTAATAACTAAGCAAATTATCAAACCAAACCAAACTGAAAGCAACTCTGATTTTCTCTGTTACTCGACTAAACCAATTGAAGAGATCTAGAGTTAAGTAACCTATTGAATAGATCTTAGGAATGTGGGCTTTATATATAGAAGATCTGCTAAAAAGACTGCAATTAGGAATCAGGAATAGGAATCAGGAATCCAAAGTTTCACGACCTTAAAATTTGCTTGAATTAAAGCGGTTATGTTCTTGGCTTTTGACTCGACTAAACCAATTGAAGAGATCTAGAGTTAAGTAACCTATTGAAATGGAATTCAACTTTATTGAGCAGATCTTAAGAATGTGGGCTTTATATATAGAAGATCTGCTAAAAAGACTGCAGTTAGGAATCAGGAATAGGAATCAGGAATCCAAACTCCCACGAACTTAAAATTGGCTTGGATTAAGGAGGTTAAGTTCTTGGTTTTTGACTCGACTAAACCAATTGAAGATATCAAGCTGTATTTTTGAAATACCATTGAAACGGTATTAAGCTGTATTGAGCAGGGCTTAAGAATGTGGTATTTATATATAGAAGATCTGCTAAAAAGACTGCATTTAGGAATCAGGAATGGGAATCAGGAATCCAATGTTTCACGAACTTTGCTTGGATTAAAGCGGTAAAGTTCTTGGCTTTTGACTCGACTAAACCAATTGAAGAAATCTAGAGTTAAGTGACCCATTGAAACCGAATTAAACTTTATTGAGCAGGGCTAAAGAATGTGGTCTTTATATATAGAAGATCTGCTAAAAAAAGCTGTCACCATTTGGGAATCAGGAATAGGAATCAGGAATAGGAATCAGGAAACCAAACTCCCACGAACTTAAAATTTGCTTGAATTAAAGCGGTTATGTTCTTGCTTTTTGACTCGACTAAACCAATTGAAGAGATCTAGAGTTAAGTGACCTATTGAAACCGAATTAAGCTTTAGTGAGCAGATCTTAAGAATGTTGTCTTCATATATAGAAGATCTGCCAAAAAAGCTGTCAGCATTTAGGAATCAGGAAACCAAACTCCCACGACCCTAAAATTTGCTTGGATTAAAGCGATTAAGTTCTTGCTTTTTGATTTTTAGACTTAAGCTAACATACCAAGATCTGTTTAACACAGTATTAACATATACTATATATATATATATATACAAGTTTAAAGACCGTTAGGGATTTTCCCACAAATTGGGCTGGTTTCTGGGTTTCCCACGCGCCGCTTAGCTCTAGCCCCCAAAAACTTATCATTCGAAGCTTTTCACACCCGCATAAGCAATGTTTCATACATGCATTCAGACTGATAAGAAGCGCCTTTCTTATCCTCTCTCTCTCTCTTTCTCCCTCTCTCGTTCTTTCTCTGCCCGTTTTGTGTCTTGCTTTGAAAGGTGCTGCTTTGGATTTTTCCCGCCAATTGCGCAACGAAGCGAAGACAACCGCCAAGATATGTACTATTATGTAGCTGCCTGCCTGCCATCGCTTACATTCAGACTGCCTGTCACTAGCTCTGTCTGTCTTACTGTTCGTCCGTCTGTCCGTTTTGTTGATAAGACACTAGCGTAGCTTGTGTAACGGCTCGGCTGGGTTTTGTGCGCCTGTGGCTTATTAAACGGAGCAGCTCTCAGTGAAGGAACAGAACAGAACCGAACCGAACCGAACCGAACTCTTTCGCAGCTGACGCTTTGGCTCGTTCCACATTGCCAGATTAGAGAAGCATGCCCTGACAAATCAACTGGATCACTCAAGCGTTCCTCCCCCTCCCACCAAAGAAGAAGCACCACAAATGACCCTTCGAGCTGACCAGCTGCAAGTAAGGCTCCTCGCGACTTGAACTCATTTCTGGTAAGGCGACAGTTTCTTGTCATCTTGATAGTTAAACATCAACATTGCATGTGGGTTGCCCAACCCTACCTAAAGCGGCAGAGGGTAGGGTCTTGCGACCCTCTAACCTGCTTGGTACTACCTTCCTTGATGTCTTCTAGCCCACTCCAATCGTAGCAAAACACACCTGACCTCAGTTGCGCACCACAGCACTACCACCACAACTACCACCACCACCATCTCTCGATCTTGATCTTGATCAGGGGCCACTCAGCAGTTTACAAGAGGTACCCCCCGCAGTACCAGCAAAACAGCAGCAGCAGTACCAAAACTGCATCACATCACACAACAAAAACTTCAAAGAAGTCAACAGTCAACATCTGTGTATGAGTGTGTAGCTACTTCTTTAGTTTAGGGAAGAACAACAAAAAATGTCATGTGGGTTCATCGACGACGATGATCAAGAGCCAAGGGGCAGGGCACGTGCCCTCTCAAGCGAGAAATGCAGCTACGAAACGAATGACTAGCCAAATGACGAAGATGCCGAAGAACACAGCGATGGGCCTTCTGTTTTGTTTCGGCCAACCATTAAGAGTTCTTCTTCGACTCTGCAATTGTGTGTTGAGCACGTGTCGTGACACGAACACGAAATGCACGGGACACATTAGTTACTAGGTTAGCGAAGATTTCGTCAGTTACCTCGATGTCAAACTTTAACTGGAAAGTATCTGAAAGTGGGAAAAGTTTTCCTTTTGGGTTCAGCTCGTGAGTTTTTAGGCTTGCTCATCTCTAGCCTTGCATCATTCATTGGTATTATGTACAATATATACTTATATGTACATATACCTTTTGTTCCCCCCTCCTGCTACCAACTACCAACGACTTCTTCTTCTTCTTCGTAGCTAACTTCTGCACTCAGCGCCTGCACTTCCGGCGCTGCGGTTCACTGTCTTCCTCTCCCTTTTTCTCTCTCTCTCTCCCATCCGACTTCATCATCATCACTATAGTAGTATTTTCTTGTTGTTCTTGTACTTAACTTCGTTTTCTTTAATTGCTCTCCACACACACACACACACACACACACAGACATACACACACATTCAAGTATATACTTTCCTCATTCGACTATCCTGTTTGGTCATTTTGTTACCGTAGGTTTTTCCCTTATTTTCTTGAGGCATCGCCTTGTCGCCGTTGTCTTCTTTATTACAATGGGGTTTCATCGTTCTTTCTTCTTTAGTTTTTTATTTCTTTTTTCCTATTAAAACCTACCTCGGGACTCTGCAGCTAAATTAGATTAAGCAGTCATGCACATGTCTCGCGTTGCATTCGATGGGGACACTTTAGGCCAACAACGCAACAGCAGGCCAACAACAACAGCAACAGCAACAACAACAGACTGCAATAAAACCAATTACCACATTCACAGTAGTACACAGTTGTCCGGTTCTTAGCGTAAAGGGTTCTTCGACTATTTGTTCCTATTCCTATTCGATTGATTAGTTCGAAGGCTCCTAGTCTAGTAGTTTGATGACAGCGGGACAACAGAAGCGTCCAGCTGATGAAATGGTTTACTTTTAGCAACTTGCAGCATATGGACAAAGTAGAAGATAAGTAGAACTAACAGAGTCGAAGGAAGGAGCTCGATCTGCTTGAAGGATACTTTTCACAGTCTTCAAATATTCGGTTATCCTTACCGCACGATTATTTCTTAAAGCATATTGTACTTGAATCTAGTTAGGATTTGGTTTAGAAGGTCCTTTTTATACCCTGAACCCATTGAAAATGGTTAAAAAGGGTATAATGGTTTTGTGCAAAAGTATGTAACAGGCAGAAGGAAGCATCTCCGAGCCCATAAAGTATATATATTCTTGATCAGCATCAACAAACGAGTCGATATAGTCATGTCCGTATGTATGTATGTCGATCTCAGAGACTATAAAAGCTAGAGACTCCAGATTTGGAACATAAGCTCGCCTAATCCCTAGGCAGTATAAGTATAAGTCAAAATTTCGATAACTCTTTCCGTTTCCGATATACACATGTGATCGATAACAACAAAATCTTGAATTTGGAAAACTTTTTGATGCAGTTTGAAAGATTAGACTAAATAATGACAATCTGTGAATCAAATGTTCGATAACTCTTCCCGTTTCCGATATACACATGTGATCGATAACAACAAAATCTTGAATTTGGAAAACTTTTTGATGCAGTTTGAAAGATTAGACTAAATAATGCCAATCTGTGAAAATGTTATTGAAATCGGTTGAGAAACACTGGAGATATGGAGTATTGAAGTTAAGATAGTTTATTGCCCTAGATCTAGTCGAATAACAGATGCTCTTCGCTCGCTCCAACTCTTCTCAGTGCAATGAACCTAATCGATGAACAGACTCTGACCGCTGCTCATTGTGCATGTGTGTGCTTGTGTGTGTGTGTGTGTGTGTGTGTTGTTGTTGTTGGTCCCTTGGCCCTCTTTAATAGGCCTAACAGGTGCATTGAGGACCCTCGATCGTTTGCGCGCTCGGATGTTGCAGTCCTTTTGCATCCTTGCAGCAACACAAAGCTACAACAACAACAACAACAATAAACGACGCCTCGCATCGTAAATAAAGAAGATGAAGCAAAGAGGCACAGGTCGAGAGCGCGGCAACTCTGTTTTGTTGTGTTGTGGCACGTGCCCCTCATTCTTATGCGCTCCCCGCCCCTTCCACCTTCCACCTCCCACCTTTGCGCGCTGACCCGGTTTTCCCTTTTTATTATATTTTGTCTGCGTGTGATGATCTTGAAACTGCAACATCATGTGTGTGTCTGTGTGTGTGTGTATTGTTGCAGGAGGCATCATCTCTCATCCTATTACCTGTTACCTGTTACCAGTTAACTGTTCCGTTCCAGCAGCAGCAGCAAGCTGCACTCAAGCAAGCTGCATTTTGAGCCCCTGCCCCCGACCCACACACATCTTGCCTCTTCTCTTTTCGAGCTGGGGAATCGGGAGCTTCAATTAGGCGCGTGGCAGGATCAGCTAAGTACGAACAAGGACAGCCAGTATATGCGTGTGTGTGTGCGTGTGTGCGTGTGTGTTTGTTGCCGCTTTATAATTAACTTGATGTTCGGTTTCTTCTTCTTCTGCAGCATCCAACAGCAACAGCAACAGCTGCTGTTCCCTTGTGCCACAGTTGACTCCAAGCCAAAACCACAAATTAATTGAAACCAAACAAGAAGCAAGAAATATCTAAAGCAATAAAGTTGTATGTAAGCATGTTTAAGCTCTTAATAATAATAGTATATACTGTATATATATATTACTGATCAGCATTAACATTGGCTAGTATATAGAAAGGTCTATCCAGCTCTGAAGTTCTCAGTTCTAACCATTTCCCTCTATAAATCGCTTAAGGATTCCAACTCAAGCCACAACTTTAAGCACAGAGCGAAAAGAAAAGTTCAAATATTCTTGACTTTCATATATCTTATATCTGACTAGAAACGAAATTACTTTAGTCAAGAATCCCAAACTTAATTCAAGTAAGGTTTTACTTGATTCCACAAATATTTGCTCGCAGTTCTTGTTAGGACTATTCGTACTTGATTTCAGTTAGTTATACCCTGAACCCATTGAAAATGGGTAAAAAAGGGTATAATGGTTTTGTGCAACAGTATGTAACAGGCAGAAGGAAGCATCTCCGACCCCATAAAGTATATATATTCTTGATCAGCATCAACAGCCGAGTCAATATATCATCGATCTCAGAGACTATAAGAGCTAGAGACTCCAGATTTGGAACATAAGCTCGTCTAATCCCTAGGCAGTACAAGTTTGTTTCAAAATTTCGATAACTCTTTCCGTTTCCGATATACACATGTGATCGATAACAACAAAATCTTGAATTTGGAAAACTTTTTGACGCAGTTTGAAACATTAAACGAAATAATGTCAATCTGTGAAAATTTTATTGAAATCGGTTTAGAAACACCGGAGATATGGAACATAGCAGCTAAGAAAGTATGCACTATACGCGTAATTATAGGGTTCAGGGTATAGTCTAGTCGGTATATCTCGACTAGAGCCTTCTTACTTGTTTTTTACTAAGTTCCGAATTATAATCTTCTATATTTTCTGCGAGCTTACTTTCTTCCTACCTTTGACCTTAACTATCGATATACACGGAATCTACTGTTATGGTTATATTGGGTTCAATTCATCTAAGGAAACGGAGCACATGCTATAGGGTCTGGAGTAGCTATCGTTAACCGAATTATTCACACCTTTTCGAAATCAAGTTGAGAGCTCATAAAACGCCTGATGAACCATATAAACTAAATCTTTATCTCTATCGCTCAACCGTTCTCTCTCTCTGTCTCTCTCTCTCTCTCGCTTGTGCATTATCATGGTCATCATCAGTTGGCCAATTACGCATCCAATTATGACTAAATAGACGCACCTTTATTCCTTTCCCTACATACCTGGCGAGAGCACACGCCCACACCTCCGAACTCCGAGCACACAGATCCCTCAACCGAACCGAACCGAACCGGAGCGGCGCGGACCAAATCATTGCGTAACTAGGCGAGTCACGAAGAGCGAGGGAGTAGAGGGTAAGGTGGGGAAATAAAGGAGCAGCACGTTTAAAAAAACATCTGCCTCTGTCAAGCATGCATCTCATGCCCCAGACACACACACACACACACGCACACGCACGTGAAACCCTTCGGCAATCTGTCGACAGCAACTGGCGTTAAGAAACACAAAAACAACAACAACAACGCGGCGAGGGTTGCCTCTCACACCTTGAGAAGACGGCATCTAGGTGGAGGAGGAGGGGGAGAGACGACTCCGATGCTTAATCAATACGTTCACCATAAATCAGTAGAAACTAACTGACTGTGCCGAAAGCAGCTTCGCCTTCCTTCGTTCCCTTTCGCTGGTGTTGTTGTTGTTGATCCTTTTTGTGTTGTTGACTTTTTGGCTCGTGCTCCTTGTTCTTTCAGCAATATGGGGCAAGGAATGAGGACCCGTTTCTTCTGCTGCACACATGCCAATGACCTGGTTTGCAAATAAAAAACAGCTGCGAAACCAAAATGAACCAAACAAGGATCGAACAAGGATCGAACTTAAGCTCAAGGAACTACTTTCTCATTGTTCTTAACAACAAGAAGCAAGAAGTGTGAAGGCCAAAACAAACACCAACAAAAACATAGTACTCTCGACCTATAAGTAAACTCATGAAATTCCGCAAAAAGAGCATTCGAATTTCGTATTCGTAAATATTTACTCGAAACAAAAAAAAAAGGAAACTAAACAATAATAAAAAAAGCGTTTTAATAGCAAAACGTAACGAATCATCATCACACGATATCAATGACGTAAACAAACTGCCCCCTCTCCCCCCTGGTTCTAGCAACACCCCGCCAGAACAGTAGCACCCCCTTACGGAGCAGAAGAAGCGTGAGAAAGGCAAAGTAAGTGGACAATTTTGGGTATCCGATTTCCAATAAACGAGATGAGAATACTTTTTAAAGAGCAAAACATTAAAAAAAGTTGAATATTTAGACAAAAAATATGATATATAAATATCAAATAAGTGTTTATAAACTATTTAAAAAAATTGCACTAATCTGAAGAACAATGAAACTTAATCGATTTGCTACAAAAGCGTATCAGTAAAACAAAGATTTTTTAAAAAATGTTTTGCCTAATATTATTTAATCTCGAATATGTCAACTAACGTTAGAAATCCTGCTGATCGGTTGCACGATTATTTTAAAATATATTTTCGAAGCTAATAGCAGTATATCTTTCATTTGAAACCTAACTAAAAATATTCCTTAAAGTAAGGTTATGCCAAAACCAAAACTAAGAAATGGAAAGAAACTAAGGTTTTTATACTCTGAATCCATTGAAAATGGGTAAAAAGCCTAATATGATTCAATCTCGAATATGTCAAATAACGATAGAAATATTTATAGATAGATATTTTCGGATTGAATAGCAGTATACCTATTCATTTGAAACCTAACTAAGAAGATTCCTTAAAGTAAGGTTATGCCAAAACCAAAACTAAGAAATGACAAGAAACTTTGGTTTTTCTACGCTGAATCCATTGAAAATGGGTAAAAAGCCTAATGTGATTCAATCTCGAATATGTCAAATAACGATAGAAATATTTATAGATAGATATTTTCGGATTGAAAGCAGTATACCTTTTCATTTGAAACCTAACTAAGAAGATTCCTTAAAGTTAGGTTAAGCCAAAACCAAAACTAAGAAATGTCAAGAAACTTTGGTTTTTTGTTCGCCTTTCTGCTCTCCCGCCACCTTTCCCCCCCTCAGCTCCCTTCTGCCATGTAGCAATCTCTTAACTGTTTCGGAAAGTTGATTGTCCTGCACTTTTTAGCTTTTTTTCAGTTCAACTTCTTTTCGCTATCCAACCCACAACCAACCATCCTTCCATTCCTCCATTCTTCTATCCTTCCATCCATCTATCACCACCTCTCTGCGGGCTTTCTGCCCATTTGTGTCCTGTGCGCGCACGCTTTTTATTATTTACACAGCAAACAAACAAACAAACAAACAAACGAACGAACGAACAGAGCTAAAACAACAACAACTAAAGCGACAACAACATAAAACTGAAATGGGCGGAAGCCAAACTTAATACGCCTCGCATTGCGCTAGCGTTTACTCTGTGTGTGTGTGAGTGGGTGGGTGTGTGTGGTGTGTGTGTGTGTGTGTGGTGTGTGTGTGCGCGCTTCTGCTGTGTATCTTGTGGATACATTTTTTGTGCTTTTTTGCTAGCCACAACGTTGCACGTTATGTGAAAAGCAGCTGCCGGGCTAACTGGATTCTGCTGCTGCAGCTGCTGGACACCAAATATCGATCGACTCCAATTTAACACCCACAACATATGCACACACACACACACACACACACACACACTCACACTCACACACATACACTTACAGTCGCATACAAAAGTATTTGTCACAGCATAAGTAGTGCAGAATTTGGCAAGAAAGCTTTGATTTTGAGGCAGGAGATAGTTTCAGAGTTGTCACAGAATTCACTAGCGATTTTGGCTCAAGCTAAAAGCTAAAGACTTCAGATTTGAAATAAAACTAGCCAAAATCAGAGGCAGATGAAGTTTTTTCAAATCATCGATAACTCTTCTGGTTATCGATAAGCACATTTGATCGATAGAGAAACGTGAATGTTCATATTTTTAGTTTCTTAACTTTTGGGGATGTGAAATTGGAAATAAATAACTGTAAAAGTAAACTGAAAATCAGACATATAGAAATTGTGTATGCTTTTGCCAGAAAATTGAAAAAAATTGTATAAATATCTATACTATATATACTAGTTAATACTAGATTATAAGATTATACTCGAATTTGTAGTTGCAGCACTTTTGCGAATACTTTTCTTAGCCACTGTTGAATGGGTGCACATGCTTTACGTATGTAAGTAGTGGGTAAGGTGGTAGGAAGGTGCTTCTGTCTTGCAAACACACACACACTCGCACACACACTCACACACACAGAGAAGTTAACACAGGAAATGCCGCAGCGTCAGGCAGCGATTGTTGCAATCCGTTGACATTTCAAATTCCGATTGCTGGCGCCATCTAACGGCGGAAATCATAAACAAGCACACGTTTCGCCCGTCCACTTCACCCCCTCTCGCACTGTTCCCACTGTGGCGCACTCATGCATACATCCTGCGCCAGACCACCCTCAACACATCAGCCGCCTCCCGCTACCCACCTTCCGCCCGGTACTCCCTGCTCAGGGTAGCTTCGTGGGCCACGTCAGACTCTCGGCTCGAGAGACGTGGGAAGGACTCGTGTTACAGACACCTGCACACATGTGGCTTAGGGGGTTGGCGGAAGGGCTGCCAGTTGGGAGAGAGAGGGAGTACGCTTAGGACCCGCTTGTGTCGCACTTTTTAGATAACTTTTGGCGACAAAAACCACAAAATCAATAAAATTGAAATAGGTTATCCTGGCTCCGCAAATCGTGCAATTGGCAACGTTGCCCAAATATATATATTTTAATATAATTGAGCAACACTGTAAGGAATTAATTTGTAATTACAATATTAAAACGAGTTTGATTCGGGAGGCGAAAGCTCATTGTAATTCAAAACGTTATCGATAGTCAGCTTATCGATATATATTTTGGAAACAATTAAAGGTATTGGTTGAATAAACCTTACCTGCTTTCGGTATACGAGTAACTATATATATATAGTATATATATATATAGTATATATATGTATAATGCATTATACATCTAACCATTAACATTTATCGATAGGCCATGCCCGTTTAATCGCTGGGACTTACAAGATCTTGATAATGATTTTCTCCAAATTTATTTTTTTTCTTCTATAAATTGTAGATCATGTTAGCGGGAGTTAATTCCCGCTTTTAAGATCTTTCGATAAATATAATATTTAACTGTTATCGATATAAAGTATCGATTATCGATAACAAAAATACACAATTATTAAGATCAATCTTTCGTCCGCTTTTAAGATCTTTCAATAACAATATTTTTTAACTGTTATCGATATAAAGTATCGATTATCGATAACAAAAAGACACAATTATAAATATAAACCTTTCGCACACTTTTAACATCTTTTGATAACAATAATATGTAACTGTTATCGATATAAAGTATCGATTATCGATAACAAAAAGACACAATTATATAAAGATCAACCTTTCGCAGTATCTTTTACCCAATATTGATCAACCGTCAAAATATCATTCAGATCGATAAGTTATCGATAAGTTGTTACTCATGGAGTCTCCCAATCCAATTTCCTTGTTCTGAAAGTTTCATCAGGTTTATTTTTTAATTAAATTTTATTAGCAAAAAAAAAGTTTATATAAATAAATAAATACAAAGCTAATCCGAAGAAAAAAAAAATCATTTATAGAGTATTAGTATTCGTAGATTCCCTCCAATTAGGCCACAAACTTGAGATTGGTGCGCTTGCGATGCCCAAAGTCTCCATTGCGTATGCGCAATGCCTGCTCCGTCTCGGCACCCTGCGCATCCTTGCCAGCATCCTCAGCCCCCGCCGAGCTCACCTCGCGTCCCAGGATGTTCCAGAAGGGACGCGCTGTGGTCGTCGTGGTCGTCGCCGGATCCTTGTTGATGTAGATGCAGTTGATGATGGGCTCGTCGCCGAAGCGATCCATGCGATTGGCCTGCTGCTGCCGGTTCTTGTTGCGGCGACGGCGACGTCGCTGCTGCTCCTGGCGGCGACGCTTCTGCTGCTGCTGCTGCTTCAAACGGCGACGTCGCTGCTGCTGGCGCTCCCGCTGCCACTGGGCCTCGGTCAGCTGTGGCCGGCGACGTCGATAGCCGCCCAAAGGACGCACGCCCGAGGAGCTGGAACTGGAGTTGGAACTGGAACTGGAACTGGAGCTGGGACGGCGACGCTTGTTCACGCTGCTGGAGTTCTTCTTCTTCTTCTTGGTTTTGTTCTTCTTCGGCTTTTTGCTGGGCGAAGCGGCAACCGATCCCGACTGCTCCTGCTCCTTATCCTTGTTAGCCAGGCTTTGTTCCTGCTGTTGTTCCTTCTTGCGCTTAATCTGCTGCTGCTGCTGATCCTCCAGCTGGGCATCCTGAACAGGACGACGCTGCTTCTTCTTCTGCTGCTGCTTTCGTTTCGGGTTCTGCTTGCGACGATTAAGCTGCTGCTGCTGCTGCTGCTTCTTCTTCTTGCGCAGGTTGGCCTCGTTGACAACGGATTGGATGTCATCATCTTCGCCCGTGCTCCAAATGGCAGTGGTGCTAACGGGACTGTCCTCCGTTATGAACTGCTCCTGCTCATCGAAGAGTCCAACCGGCTGATAGCGATCACCATAGTAGAACAGCTCATCATCGTCCTCGTCCTCGTCGAGCTCATCCTCATCCTGCTCCTCATCCTCTGCCTCATTGGCGGGCCAATAGGCAAAGCCGGGCACCTGCAGCAACTGTTGTTGCCCCTGGGATTGTGATTGCGATTGCGGCGACAATGGCTTCAGCTCGAAGACGGCATGTGTGCTGGGATTGACCTTGGGCGGCTGCTGCGACTCCACCACCACGATGCCCGCCTCGCCGCCCACATTGGCAGCGGTGGCAGCACTGGCCACCACGCTGACGCCCTGCGGCAGCTGGGCGCTGTGTCCCTTCTGCTCCTGTTCGTCTGCAACATCCTCCTCCTCCTCCTCCTCCTCATTCTCCTCCTCCTCATCCTCATCCTCCTCCTCATCGTCATCGTGTTGCAGCTGGACAGCGGCCAGTGCCACATAGCGTCGCTTGCCACTGTTCACGGGCAGAGCAACTCCCTCAACGGCGGGACTCAGGCTGAGCTGCTGGGAACTGACACTGACGCTGGCAGCAGGAGCTCCGACTGCCCGACTGGCACGCTTGCGTCTGGTCACCACACACTGCGACTTGCTGCCCTGGCCACTGAGCTGCCGTCCCTGGATGTAGAAACGCTTCAGCTCGTACTCATCGCCATGCTCGTCCACCTCGATCCTCGTCTCGCCGGCAACGCTCGAGGCGCTCGATAGCCAGCAGATGATGGCAACACCAGCAACGATTAGCGGCAGGCAGCAACGTTTCCCCATCTTTGCTGTGTCTTTTGGGAATCTGCTCGAATCGGGGATTCGGTTCGAATCTCGCGACTTAACTGAGCTCCTCAAACATTGGGATGCGGCTTATATTAGCTCGCCGCAGACCTATTGACCCACAGCAAATTGCTCTGAATTATTCATCAGCTTGGCTTGATTCTTTCTTCGCTTTGACTTGGCCAAAATCTAACACGATACTACACTTAGAGAAATAACCAAGGTATAAAGAACTTGAGAAGCGGGAAAAATGTGAGAAAATATTATTTCAAGTCATATAGAACTTAGACAAGTAAGAAGGCTCTAGTCGAGAAATCCCGACTAGACCATACCTGCTTGCAAGTATGTGTGTGTATTGCATACTTGACCTAACTGCAATGTGCCATATCTCCGGTGTTTGTCAACCGATTTCAATAAAATTTTCACAGATTGTCATTATTTCGTCGAATATTTCAAACTGCATCAGAAAGTTTTCTAAATTCAAGATTTTGTTGTTATCGATCACATGTGTATATCGGAAACGGGAAGAGTTATCGAAAATTTGATTCACAGATTATCATTATTTAGTATAATCTTTCGAACTGCATCAAAAAGTTTTCTAAATTCAAGATTTTGTTGTTATCGATAACATGTGTATATCGGAAACGGGAAGAGTTATCGAAAATTTGAACAAATTTGATTGTCATTATTTCGTCTAATTTTTCAAACTGCATCAGAAAGTTTTCCAAATTCAAGATTTTGTTGTTATCGATCACATGTATATATCGGAAACGAAAAGAGTTATCGAAAATTTAAAACAAACTTGTATTGCCTAGGGATTAGGCGAGCTTATGTTCCAAATCTAGAGTCTCTAGCTCTTATAGTCTCTGAGATATAACAGATATGGCTATATCGACTCGGCTGTTAATGCTGATCAAAAATATATACACTTTATGGGGTCGGAGATGCTTCCTTCTGTCTGTTCAGGGTATAAAAAATAACGCAAAATAAATCAAGTTTGTAAATTAATCCCGATTTTAACACTAAATTGAACAATATAATACTGAAAAAAGTTTTAGGCTCAGTATTAATGTTTTTCCATTTATATATATGTATATATTTATATATATGTATATATTTATTATATTCCATACTTGATAACGATAATATGAGACTCAAAACACTCGTTGCGTTTCTCTCAGTGTTTACTTCGCCAGTTAGCTATTCATAATTTGCTTTCTTCTTCACTTCTGCTCGTTTCCCAGAACTTGTTTTTTGTTTTTGCCTAACTTTCGGCCTGTCGATCCATCGATTCGGGGGTCAATGGTCAACTAATAACCCCGAAAAAAAATGACTAACTTCAAAAATAACTACAACAACAATCAAATACGGCGGAAGAAAGTTTTTGGTTAAACATAAAAACAAAAAAAAAACTTTAAAAAAATCACCGATGGAAATTAATTTTTTTAACACCATCGAAAGTTCCTAATAGATTTCGATTGAAGACAAAACAATTAAGAAGGCTCTAGTCGGGAAATCCCGACTAGACTATACCCTGTGTGTGTGTGTGTGTGTGTGTGTGTGTGTGTACGCGTATAGTGCATACTTTCTTAACTTCAATGCTCCATATCTCCGGTTTTTTCTCAACCGATTTCAATAAAAGTTTAACAGATTTTTAATATTTCGTCTATTGTTTCAAGCTGCATCATCAAGTTTTTCAAATTCAAGATTTTATTGTTATCGATAACATGTGTATATCGGAAACGGGAAGAGTTATCGAAAATTTGAAACAAACTTGTACTGCCTAGGGATTAGGCGAGCTTATGTTCCACATCTGGAGTCACTAACCCTTATAGTATCTCAGATCGGAGTTTAAAAGCATTTGAAGTTTTTCCTTTCGCTCGATCCTTTGCCATATATTTAACAAGGAACTTTGATTGGGATGGCTAAAGCTAGATTAGTTGTTCCACAAGTTGTTCGTAACCTCGTTTAAGGTGTGTCTCATAAGATATAGCAATAGATTTCCCTCCCGTTGTGCTTCAGAAAGCGAAGAAAGAAAGCGAATTTGACCTATGACAGCAAATTAATTGGAATATTTAAGATTTCTATGGCACAAAATGAATGGAAAACAACACAATAAATGTCGAAATCTATATATATATATATACACACATGTGCTTAATGATATTAGCAACTTTACAGTTTTTGTAAAGTTTAAACAAAAGATTCCGATATCAAAAACAAGAAACGTGCCAAAAAAAACGAAAAACAAAAAGAACGAAGCTCAATTTGACCCCGCTTAAAAGGCGGGTGCTGCGACGCCTCAACCCCTCCCTCCCCAACGAACATGTATGTTTGTATGTATGCTTGTTTGTGTATATGTGTGTGTGTGTGTACATATAGATGGTTCGTTTAGTCGTGGCCATTTGGTGTCCACTCTTTTTGCATGCTAATGATACATCATAAATTTTCATGCAGTCAAAGAAGCCTTTTTTATCAAATACACTGAGAGAAAAAACCATGAGGAAAAAGGCAATCTTGTGCAAATGAAACAAAAATAAATAAAATTTGGAAAAATAATTTTGAAAAATGATTTTGAAAAATGATTTTGAAAAATAATTTTGAAAAATAATATTGAAAAATAATTTTGAAAAATAATATTTTAAAATAAGGAAAAAGACAATTTTGTGCAAATGAAACAAAAATGAATAAAATTTTCGAAAATAATATTGAAAAATAATTTTGAATTTAAATAAAATTTTTTCCCCAAAAAGTGTATAAGAAAAAAAAAAAATAAATAAATTAGCTAAATCTTTGAAATATTTTTATATTGAGATTCAAAAAAAAGTTTTAAATTTAAATGTTAATTTAAATATATGTACAAAAGATTTTTGAGAATATAGAAGTAAGCTATAATTTTTTTTATTTTTTTTTTTATTTGTTTTTTTTTATCTTAGATTTTTAGTAATTAAAATGATAGACTATTTCTCTCAGTGCAGCAAGAACGAAATAGTGGACAAGCCCAGAGTTGTAGCTGTAGAAGCAGCCACCAAGACCCTATGTGCAAGTGAGAAGCAGAAAGAGAGAGATAGAGAGTGAGAGAGAGAGAGAGAGAGAGAGTGAGAGAGAGAGGGCGAATATTATCAAGAAAAGATCAATTGACAGAGAGAAATGTTTTGCTGTTGGCGGCTGCGCGAACACTTGTGAATAATAATAATGTAAGTAAAATAAAGAGGCCATTAAATTACAACACATCTTCCAAGCAGCAGCAGCAGCAGCGACTACAACAACAACAACAACAAGAAGAAGAAACGGCAGCAGCAGCTTCTATTTGGAGTCGCCACCATCAGAAAGTTGATTTGGTATGGAGAAGGTGTCGCTGTGGTCGTCATTCAAGAATGGCCCCCACAATCCAGGCAGGCAACAAACGGTGGCAAGCAGCGGAGGCAACAGTCAAGTGCGTTGCGCGTGCAGACATGCAACACATAACCAACAACAACAACAACAACCACAACAGCAGCAACTTTTCTCGTCAATTTGTGACGATCGTATCTGGTTAATGTGTATGTAAGTAGAAGAGGGTTGGGGGGGGGGGGTCGCGGCAAGCACATTCGTATATTAGATACACTCGAAGAAAATATGATTTGATTTTGAGGTTAAGTTCGGAACAAACTTAGTTCTCACTCTAACTCGAATTCGATTCGGCAATGAACCGTTTGTTTAGTGTACTCGACCCTTTCCACTGTTCCCATTGTGTAAATGTGGGAACAAATCGTGCTCTTTGTACGTGTGTGTGTGTGTTTGCTTTATGGAAATTGATGAAAGTCCACAGGTGGTTAGAGGGGGACAAAAGCAGGCTCAAGCAAATGCTTAGCATAAATACGCATTAACAGTTTAATATGTGTGCGTGCATGTATGTGTGTGTATCAGTTTAGCTCAACGATCGATAGATCGAACTTCGATGAATGCGGCGAACTTCGATAAATAGTAAGAGTTGAGCAAAAAGCCAAACATAATTTAAGAACTTTCATTAATTTTGGTCATAATTGAAACAAAGACAACAAAGCGCTGGGACTCGACTTGGATATTGTTGTTATTGTTATTGTTGTTGCTTATGCTGAACACTTTCGCGTAGCGGGCACCAACGGAATTTTTAATTAATTCATGCGTTCAAGTTTCGCGCATGAGTATGTGTGTGTGTGTGTGTGTATATTAATGTACGTGTGTGTATTTTCTACTTATTCACACAAATCAATAAGTTGCTGCTGCTGCCAAAGTTTCTTTTCAGCAAAAAAAAATATGCATGATTTTTGTTGCTGCTGTTGTTAGTGTCGAAATGCCTTTGGTATGCGGCACGCAACGGTAGAGGGCAGAAAAAAATTGTCTGATTAGTCTTTGTGAAACACACAAAATCAATGCTGGCGTATCCAATCAGAACATAACAACTGCACACACACACACACACAGATGCATTGAGATGCTGCAAATGCAAGTGTGTTGCTTGCTCACTCACTCGCACACACAGCATACACTGCACAATGCAGCGCGCTATAAAATGGCGGCTATGCACAATGTGCATTTCAAGTTTGCTGTAAACATTTTTTTTGGTTGCCGAATTTACAGTTGTGAGATTTTATTTTGCAATTGCAATGTGGTCAGCAATAATATGCTAAGCACGTTTCATTAAATTTATCTGATTATTTTGCTGTCTTGCAGTCAAATCAGCAGGCTGCAAAACCGTTATTGGTCATATAAGATAAAACCAATGGGAATTTATTTATGTATGTATTTTATTGACATATACCAAAATATCCCTACTTTGCCATCTCTCGAAGGTTTGCTTTCATTTGCATTTATATATCTAACTATTCAAATAACGCGCCACTCGAATGTGGCGCCATCTATATGCTAAAGTCGTAAACCAACAACTGGCAGTTGGTGGATTGCCGACGATTAATTTTAAAAAATTTGTCAATATCGTTGCTCATGCGATATATCGCAGATACATAGTACTCTAAGCTAAATACATCGATAGTTTACACCATCCCTAGTCCAAGGAAGTATTGGGGTGTTTGGAAATGTTCGATATATGCTTAAAAATTGTATAGTTAAACGACGAACAATGTATTAAAGAACTAGTTAGTTAGCGCTAAAGCAGTGGCAATAACAATTTAAAAGAGTGCTTAATCGAATCAAGTGCATTCGCATCGCAATCTCTGTTCCCAAAACCAAAGAAAGAAAAGAGACTCCCCGAAGATGTGTCTATACTACGGCCTAAATGAATGAAACTTTGTGTGTATATGTAGGCGAAGGCGACCAAGGCACACCAGCTAACTGTGCATGTGCATGTGTATGTGTTAGTATGTGTACGCGTATGCGTATTCGCCTGCCCTTGTGTGTGTGTGCACACTGAAAGAATCAATAAAGGATGTGCTGTGGGTTTTTGCAGCTGAAACATCAGCAGAAGCAGCAGCAGCAGCAGCAGCGAAAAGCAACAAAAACGTCAAAACCAACAAAAAGTGCAACTGCAGCTAACAAATTGCAAAACACACATGTATGTTAAAATATTCGGTACAAGTTTCTGCTAAAATCGTAACGGTAAACGCTGTGTACAATTTATAACTGTAATATGCGTGCGTGTGTGCAAAACAATTTGTGAACTTTATCTGTACAAAAAAAAAAAATAAAAATAAAATAGTGAGAAAAAAACTGCAGCAGAAAAAAAGTGAAAAATAACTGTAAACTTTAAATAATTATTATATTAATCACACACACGTTTAAGCATAACAGATAAACAGTGCAATCAAGGAAAAAAAACTATCCTAAAACGCATTTCAATCAACACACACACACATACACTACAAAAAGGAGGAGTCCAATCAATCAGTAAACAAGCGAGCGCAGGCGTCATTCAGATCACACCATGAAGTGCTGCGTAATAATTACGACGCTGATGCTGTTGTCAATTGCACGTAAGTTGTTGAACGCAATGTGTGAAGGGGGGTGGTGGGGGTGGTGTTGAGAGGGGAGGTGGGAGGTTCAGTGGGTAATGCACATCTCTCTCTCTCTCTCTCGCTATCGCTCTCTCTCATTCCACTCAAACGACCTCTACGAAGTCTATGAAAAGTTGTGATTGATTTAATTACATTATCGATTATCGATTACCGATTACCGATTTTTTTTTTGATTGTTTTTTTTTTCGTTGCAGAGCACATCTCCACCGTCGAAGTGCACTTTGAGGCGCCCGATAGCGGTTTCTTCCTGAAGCACGCGCGACAACCACCTGTGACGCCCGAGATAGCGAATGTGCAGCCGTCGTCATCCTTGTCATCGTCATCGTTATCGGTGCCGGCCGTGAAGCCGCGCTCCTCCTATGACTCGGTACTCTCGCTGGATCGCTTCACGGTGGTGGAGACAACACAGCCCGTCTCCATACGTGCCAGCTACGGTCCGTTCTCCACGAAACAGACCGTGCCCGCACGCTACATTGTGCCGGACACAATGGACAACAACAACAATAACAACAATGGACAGTCGAATGACTATGTGAACGTAAGTCTGGAAGAATTCTTCGAAAATGTAAATGGAAAAAAAATAAACTGTCTTTTACAGAACTCCACGGCCACACTGCTGGAACTGCAGCAGCCCAATATGCATTTGGACATATCGGCCCACTTGGTGCGTGGAACCGTTTCGCAGGATTCACCCGTGCTACGTGTGCTCTTCCATGCCGGCGCCGATCCCGGCGGCCATCTGCAACGCCAGAAGGTCTGCGTCCTGCTGCACGTGGCCATGAGCAACGAGCAGCCGCTGAAGGGTCGCTGCATGCCCGAGGGCGAGGATGGGGTCTGCGTGGCCGAGGTGGTCATACCACTTAGCTGGTGGCCCGCGCTGCCAGCACCCTACCACAGCCGGGAGAGCGGCAGGGAGGGAGAGGGAGGTGCTGGCGGCAGCGTTCTTGGTGCTTCATTGCCACCAAAGGTGCCGCAGCGTTATGCCCAGGTCTCGTATAGCGTGTTCGAGCCACCGCTACGCAATCCGGAGCAATGCGAACCCAAGGTACAGATCCAACCGCTGACGACATTCGCACAGGTGCCCCTAATGGCGCCGAAGACGGCATTCAAGGAGCTGCGCGCCGATGACTCGGTGACGTTCCTGCTGCCCCAACATCCACTGTATCCCATGTCCAAGCTGCATGTGCCCGTCTTTCTGCATCAGTACGCGGATCAGGAGCAACGTATCGCCGCATTGACAGTGCGTGCCCGTGTCAAGGCCGGTCTACGGATCATAGGCGCGAGTGCTTCGAGCGATCAGTGGAGCATCAGCATTGAGAAGGAGAATCCCAAGCATACAACAGCCCGAGTGACCGCTTTCCGCAAGGAGGCTGCCGACACCTCCTCCTCCTCCTCCTCCTCTGCGGGTGGTGCATCCAACATGGAGAGTAGAACCAATTACAGCAGCACCTTGACCAACGAAGTGACTGAGATCTTCTCCTGGCTGCTCGAGGTCGCCGACGATAGCAATGATATTATGGACGGTGGCAAGATCGTCTGGTCTGTCACTCACATCTTTGAAGCACCCAAGGACAAGGATTCCGTTGAGCTAATGGCCGCAGATGATGCGAAAAAGCGTTTGATTGCCAAACTGGAGATCAACAAGGACGACATCCAAGCTGTTCTACCCATGGCCAAGATCTGGGAGGTGATGAACACTGCGGTCCTAACCGGCCGACAAGTGGCCCAAGCCATGAAGGTGTTCATTGTCTCGCAGGCAGGCAAAGTGGCCGATGTGACCCTCCAAAGCTCCTGTCATGCCGAGGATGAAAGCGTCATCAAGGTAACTAGAGATACCACAAAGAGAAAGAAAGAGAGAGTGAGAGAAGGAGATGGATTTATTATTTTGGTGTCTCTTGTCAGGTATCCTCATCGTGCAGCTCTGTCTATGTGGATGGGTCGGAGCAGCGTGGATCGTCGAATGCCTCGGTCATTGTCAAGTATGGTACATATGTGGGCGTGGCTAAGTTTATTGTCTGGATGCCCGAGTTCCCGCTTGAGGTATACATATCCGATTTTCGCCTATCGCAAATCAAAGGCTGGAAAGTCAACGATGACAATCATTATCTGTAAGTGGATGGAAAAGTTACTAGTTAGAACAACAAAACAAAACCTATAAGAACTTAAAAGCAAAAGTATCAAATAACTAGGAGTAGGTCAAAGGTTAACTTACATAGTAACCAGTTTGAGTAATGAGTCCCAGAAACAACTTGTGTATCTTATTGCTATTAATGTGAATTCATGAATCTAATCTTTGTCAACGATGACAATATTTATCTGTAAGCAAAAAGTTACTAGTTAGAAGAACAAAAGAAAACCTATAAGTAGTTAAAACAGGGGGCAAGAGCAAAAGTATCAAATAACTAGTCAAAGGTTAACTTACCAAGTAACCAGTCTGGGTAATGAGTTCCAAGAAAATCCCAGAAACAACTTGTGTATCTTATTGTACTAGTTAGAAAAACAAAGCAAAACCTAAAAGAACTTAAAAGCAAAAGTATCAAATAACTAGAAATAGTTAGGCGAAAGGTTAACTTACCAAGTAACCAGTCTGGGTAATGAGTTGTATATCTTGTATATCTTATTGCTATTAATGTGAATTCATGAATCTAATCTTTGTCAACCATGACAATCATTATGTGTAAGTCTATGGATGCAAAAAGTTATTAGTTAGAAGAACAAAGTATCAAATGACTGGGAGTAGTTCTGCGAAACTTAACTTAACTTACCAAGTAACCAGTCTGAGTAATGAGTCCCAGAAACAACTTGTGTATCTTATTGCTATTAATGTGAATTCATGAATCTAATCTTTGTCAACGATGACAATATTTATCTGTAAGCAAAAAGTTACTAGTTAGAACAACAAAACAAAACCTATAAGTAGTTAAAAGGGGGGGCAAGAGCAAAAGTATCAAATAACTAGTCAAAGGTTAACTTACCAAGTAACCAGTCTGGGTAATGAGTTCCAAGAAAAACCCAGAAACAACTTGTATATGTTATTGCGAATGTGAATCCATTAATCTAATCGATGACGATCATTATCTGTAAGTCCATGGATGCAAAAAGTTACTAGTTAGAAGAACAAAAGAAAACCTATAAGTAGTTAAAACAGGGGGCAAGAGCAAAAGTATCAAATAACTAGAAATAGTTAGGCGAAAGGTTAACTTACCAAGTAACCAGTCTAATGAGTTCCAAGAAAATCCCAGAAACACAAGTTGTTTCTTATTCTTATCTTATCTTATTGTACTAGTTCGAAAAACAAAGCAAAACCTAAAAGAACTTAAAAGCAAGTATGAAATAACTAGAAATAGTTAGGCGAAATGTTAACTTACCAAGTAACCAGTCTGGGTAATGAGTTGTATATCTTGTATATCTTATTGCTATTAATGTGAATTCATGAATGAAAAAGTTACTAGTTAGTACAACTAAACAAAATCTATAAGAACTTAAAAGCAAAAGTATCAAATAACTAGGAGAAGGTCAAAGGTTAACTTACCAAGTAACCAGTCTGGGTAATGAGTTCCAAGAAAATCCCAGAAACAACTTGTGTATCTTATTGTACTAGTTAGAAAAACAAAGCAAAACCTAAAAGAACTTAAAAGCAAAAGTATGAAATAACTAGAAATAGTTAGGCGAAATGTTAACTTACCAAGTAACCAGTCTGGGTAATGAGTTGTATATCTTGTATATCTTATTGCTATTAATGTGAATTCATGAATCTAATCTTTGTCAACCATGACAATCATTATGTGTAAGTCTATGGATGCAAAAAGTTATTAGTTAGAAGAACAAAGTATCAAATGACTGGGAGTAGTTCTGCGAAACTTAACTTAACTTACCAAGTAACCAGTCTGAGTAATGAGTCCCAGAAACAACTTATATATCTTATTGCTATTAATGTGAATTCATGAATCTAATCTTTGTCAACGATGACAATATTTATCTGTAAGCAAAAAGTTACTAGTTAGAAGAACAAAAGAAAACCTATAAGTAGTTAAAACAGGGGGCAAGAGCAAAAGTATCAAATAACTAGAAATAGTTAGGCGAAAGGTTAACTTATCAAGTAACCAGTCTGGGGAATGAGTTCCAAAAACAACTTGTGTATCTTCTTGCTATTAATGGGAATTCATGAATGTAATCTTTGTCAATGATGACAATCATTATCTGTAAGTCTATGGATGCGAAAAGTTACTAGTTAGAAGAACAAAATCAATAAGAACTTAAAAGCAAAAGTATCAAATAACTAGGAGAAGGTCAAAGGTTAACTTACCAAGTAACCAGTCTGGGTAATGAGTCCCAGAAACAACTTATATATCTTATTGCGAATGTGAATTCATGAATCTAATCTTTCGCTTGCACAGAAACAACAAGCAGTCGCGTCGTCGCAAGAAGCGTTCGTATGTGTGGAGCCAGCATGGAACCAGCTACTACAACAATGTGGGCGCCGACAAGAGCGTCTGCCGGGCACGCTATCAGCAGAGTCCCGTTGAGGTGTACGCCAAGTTTTTGGCCGTAGATCAGGTAAGATTCAAAGAGCCCATAATGTCGAAGTCATCTTCATTTGTTTTGGGTTTGGGTTATTTCCTCCGCAGAACTCTGGACGCACTAGTTACTTCATTTCTCGGCGCACGGGATTGCGTGTCACGGATTTGGTGCAGCCGCTGTTGCGCGTTGCAGATCCCAAGATAGCCTCGCTCAAGGGCCGCATACTGCAGGGCAAGTCAATGGGACGCACGGATGTCCAGGTGCTGTCACCCATAACGGGCAGAGTCATTGGCACCAAGGAGATACGCGTCGGCAGCGACAAGGTCAATCTGTCCAAGCTGATTGTACGCGTCATATCGGGGCTGCAGTTGACCATCACGCCGGAGAACGCTATCGAGAATGGCTACTTGGCAGAGACATCTGTGACGCACAAGCTGACGGCACAGTATCAGGAGGGCTTGCTGGACATCGATCTGGAGTTCAACGATGGCTCCAAGACACCCTTGCGGTAAGCAACAATAATATTTCACTATCATTCCATGCTTATTATTCGTTGCTTAAAGTGACATTGCTGTGGAGGATTATGTGCTATTGGTGGAGAGCATGGACACCGAGGTGGTGGCCTTTGCCCCAATGCTGGCCTCGCATCATCCCCGTGTCATTGCCGTGGGTGAAGGCAATGGTAATCTCTTGCGCGTCACCTTGCACCTCTCCGATGACTGCCGAATGCGACGCGGTTCGGGCGCTGGCTCCTCCTCATCCTCCGCCGGCTCCTCCTCCAGTGGCAAGCAGAACAAACCGAATGCAGCGCCGCTCGCCAGTGCTCTCGCCTCAATAGAGGTGGACTTTAACAATGTGGAAATCGTCAGCAAGCAGGAGTCCATCCAGAACGACGGCACGGTTGGACGTGAGCGCAAAAACTATCGCAATACAGGCGATTTGGCCGATATAATCGGTAAGTTGTCATCCAAACCCTTCATGCCATATCGTATATTGATTTGTCTTGTATATGCTTCCGATATAGTTGGCATACCTTTGCGCGACTCCAGCCAACAGTATGAGCCCACTGTGCAGGCCAGACAGCATCGTGCCAGCATTCAGGCGGTGCACAAGTCCCACTACGGCAATCGGGCCAGCGGCATTGGCAGCGGCAACATGTCATCCGTCGAGTTGGGCATGTATGTGCTGCTCACGGCCTTCTGCTTTGCCATCATTGTGTTTGTCATCTCGTGCGTGGTGTATGCCTCCAAGTTCCGGCCGGCCATGATCGAATCGGGTCTGGATCCGCTCACTGGCGCTGGCAAGGGTAACGGAACTGGTGGCGGCGTCGCTGGCGTTGCTGGTTTTCGTGATGTCCGCCTCAAGGAGTCGACTACAAATGCCCATGACTGGGTCTGGCTGGGACGCTCCACCATTGACAGGCAGTCGGTGGCTGTCAACGACGCTCAGCAATCGCAGCAGCCGCAGCCACAGCATGTTAATGCGCGTGGTAAGAGCTTTTGGAGAGACTCTTCAACAACTAGTATCAACAATTAACTTAACTTTGTATTAACAGATTCCCGTATGCGCATCACCAGCAATCCGATTATCAACTATGACAACGGCCGACGCGTCAGCTCCTTCGATCAGCAGCAGCCCAAGCTGCAGACACACATTGTGCCCGCCTCCAATCTGAACAAGCTGCATGCCGACCAGTAAGTGTACTCAAATAGAAATGCTTAGCTTTTGTTTATCACACTTGTTTACAGCTATCTGGCCAACGATCGCAAGGAACCCAACCAGGCTCTGGACTATAAGCCGCCCGTGCCGCCACATCGCAACGTGGGCACACGCGCCATGTTGCCGCCACAGCTGCCACAAACAGCTCCAGCTAAGGTAAGCTTCTTCAAGCTCTTCACACATTTCTCTCTCTGATTTTCACATTTCTCTTACTGATAGGACAAGGACATGATAACCAAGCGGCACAGTCAGAACTACAAGCGCGATCAGCATCCTCACAGCGGCGAGCCGCAGCAGCAGCAGCAGCAGCAACAACAGCAGCAGCCGGAACGTCAGCATCAACGCAGTCACAGTCATAGCCACAATTTGATCCAGGAGCCGGCGTTGAGGTCGGCACACTTGAAGCTAAAGCAGCTGCAGCAGCAGCAGCTCTTGCAACAGCAGCAGCAGCAGCAGCAACAACAACAGCAGCAGCAGCAGAAACAGCAGCAGCAGCAGCACGAGGAGCTGCACAATGCGGAGAAGCTAGTGGAGTACACGAACCCACACCAGAAGAATGCATTTCAATTCGATTCGCTGACACCAAAGAGAGTAACCAAAGCAGCAGCTGCCGCCGCAGTTGCAACTACATCCTTGGCAGCAGCTCCACCATCGCCGGCCATAACACAAATAAAAGGTTTGGCGCCAAAGAAAACGAAACGTAAAACAAAATTTGAACATTATTTTGTTCTTTCAGAGAATCACAATCACAGCATATTGAGCACCGTTGCGGATGCGGTCAACTCGAATGCCACAGATGAGATTGTGCGTGTGCCGACACCGCCGGGGCATGCTGCCAACAACACCATAACCAACACAACCACCATTCGAAGCGAGCCAACAACAAAATCGTCGCGCATCAAGCGTGCCACAGTTGTTGGCAATCCGATGTTCTCGGCCACCGTGGACGAAGCGGCACACGGCGAGCGTCTGGGTCTCGACGATTTGGACATGGACTACGAACAGATCATGCACTACTTCGATAATCTAAAGGTGGAACTAACTATATATATATATATATATCAATCATTAATATATCTTAACAAATTGCTTGCAGGAGTCAAATGCCTGAGTACAAGAGATCATTGCTAAAATTCGCGAGATATTGTCAACATTTCACCAACGATATCAGAATGTCGTTACGCCCTTAAATACGCCCACACGCAAACAGATCCAAATGTTTGACGAGCTCGTCGGAGCCGGAGTTGAAACCGAAACCGAAACTGAAACTGAATTTGAATTTGCTGCTGGAGCAATCAATATTGAAATTCAAATTGAAAATGAGCAACAGCCACAACACTTTCAAACTTCAAACAAAAGCAACTAAAAAGGGTAACTATAACACACACACACACACACACACCAAAACACACACAACACTAACAACATATAAGCGCAGTTCTAGCAATCCAAAACTTAAAGAATACTCAAAAAACAAAATCGATTCCCCCGAGTTTGAAATCAAGTCTCAAAGCCATAAATGAGACAGAAAAAAAAACAAACAGAAAATTAAATTATTATAAAGAAAAATCCAATGCAAACACAAAATGTTTATTGCCTAGGCTAAGTTCATACAAATATATATATATATATATAATATCAGACATTTGCTTAATGCAAATATATATATGTATATGTGTCGCCAACACCAACTGCAACGTCTCCCCTCTCTAGCACAAGTGGTCAAAGGAAAAGCAGGCGGAAAACAAAATATTGTTAATTGTGTACATCTAGACTTAAGAATATATATACATACCTATATATATATATATATATATATATGACAGCATCAAAGCATAGCTTGTTCAAATTGCTTCCCAATTCTTCTGCTTAGGCGCTTTCAATCACCCTAAAACCAAAACTATATAAATAAACATAAACTAAATGAAACGAACTTAATCTAGTAGCAACAATTGCGTGCTTACGTGTGTGTCTCCGCTTGTTTGTTTGTTAACAATTAAACAAAACAACAACAACAACACATATTTTGTACGAGATCTCGGCTTCATATGCATATCTCTCTCTTTAGATCTTAAAGAAAAAAACGAAGAAAAAAAATCTAAGAAAAAAACATTCATGCTGAATTTTTGCATTTGTTATTGTATCTGTCGTGTTTCCATATTGTTTTTGTAATCTTCAACCTTTTGACCCCTTGACCTTTCGCTCCTGCTGACCCCACTTGTGCTGTAATAATCGAATTCGAGATATATACTAAGATGGATCCTTGGCGGCAGAGTGAGAAACGACACACTTTCAAATATACATACATACTATATATATATATATATATATATTGCTAACGATATAATGCATACTATAAACAAGAACAAGCAACAAAAACAAAAAGAAAAAACATCGCTTTATAACTGTATAAGTTTGTGGCTACCAAATGCCTTTTAATATCGCAATCATAATATTATGTGTATTATTATAATTACAATTATTATAATCCCTAAGAACTAATAACCACATAAACAGCAACAACATCATGATAATGATGATGATGTTGAGATAACGAGATATCAGATGAACACGAAAAGTATATAGACGCTTATGAGCTTTATTTGATCGGAATGCATTCAGAACACGACCGGACAGAAGACAGCAAATAAAGTATGGAAAATGTGTAACCAAAAAATATTCTATGATATTACTAAGCGATAAAGCTTTACACCATAATATTAACATATTTATACAATGGAAGAGAAATGCGCATATTTATTATTACAATTACAGTTATTATTGTCTGATTATAATCGATGATCGTATATCGATTATATATTTATGAAGCGATAGGTTTTTTTTTCTTTTCCAACGAGAAAGACGAGAACGAAACAAACAAATTAAGAACAAGATGACACGACAATTTCGCATATAAGTATATACAGTATACACATATACATACATATATTCATTATCGCGCTCTCTCCCTATATATATATACAGTAAATTGCATCCTTATATGTATGTGTGTATCTGTCCTAGCAAGCTAATAGCTAAGCTTTGTTTTTTATTTTTTAGTTTTTTCCCCTTTTTTTCGAATATTTATATATGATAACATAGCACCCCGAAAAGCAAATTCATTCCATTAGTCAAATTTTATAATATTATTATTTTATTTTATTATTTTTTGCTTTTATTGTGTTTGTTTTCGATTTTTAGAGTCTCATTCATAAGGCATTTTTAAGTATTACATTTTGTTAGATCATTAAATCATTGTTTCATAATCATATGTTGTAAATTGTTCCGTCCAACAAAAACAAAAAAAAAACCAAAAAAAAAACATAAAAATAATTAAATACAAATACAATTAATAAAGAATTAAGCGCGTTAAGCTAAAAGTAACAACAAAAGTTAAGTGATGCAATTAACGTCTTTTACGTATACTTAATTCAGCAGCCATATAAAACTAATACACACACACACACTGCTACATACTATATCATTTTTAACATAAATATGTGTATAATCTATATGATTATTATCTCTGTAGTCACAAACACAAAATTCTTGCTATAAATATGTCCTTTACATATTGTAAATATCAATTTGAACTTTCGCTCCTTTTTGCTATATGATTTTTTCTACAGAGTTCATATACATTATCATAGATTGCCATATACACACACACACACACACTGAGTCCTAGTGCTAGTTGTAGTGCCATATATATATATATATATATATTTGAATCAATCATTGAAGCAGTAGGTCAATCATCAATCAATCACCATTTGGGGCATGCCTAGAGCTTAACACAAGCATTAACGAAACGCTTGTTCTCTCTCCCTCCAACAAAGTACTATATAGAATGCGTAGACTTACAATATAGAATCACAATTTCGAATCACTCCAGATGCAACGGCAGATTGACTGACTCTCGTCCTCACTGACTGACTGACTGACTGACTGACTGATTGCAGTTGTTTGATGAAAGCCAAAAAACATTGACACAAATCATCTCCAATATGATTCGAACAAATTTAGCCAATTTTAATATACACACACACACAAAAACACACACACATACACACACAGAGAGAGTTTACATACACCTGGATGTAAGGATTGATGTACCTGTACGTGGGTGTATCAATCGAATATGTGTACGTGTATCGATTCCAATGCAAAGACTTTATATTTTTTATTATGTTTATAATTATATATTTTATGTATATTGAATTATTTAGTTATTATAATAGTTTTACAATTAGTACATCATGAAAGTCGTCGTTGTACATCACAAGACATACATACATACATATGTATATGAGATAAGATATATCATTTCGAATTTCTAGTCAGTTCGATGCGTGCAAATCGTTTAGTTACATCACACACACACACACACACACACAAATACATCATATGTACATCATATATACATCACATATACATTTTTAATATACATGTACACGAGTAGCAATCGAATCCAACTATTTTTGCCATGCTTTTTACCAGGCCCAAAAACAAAACAAAAAACCAATACACAATCCTAAGGCTAAGCAACTATATAATAAACCTACGAATATATGAATGTATTATCCAAAAACTGAATATTACAAAGAAATATCGATTGAATGTGCACACAAAGATTCGATAAAAACGATAAACGATTGCATTTTCGGTTTAAATATGTGTTTTTTTCTAAGCTAATCTAGTTAATATGAAAGAACTCTATATATATATATATAAAGAAAGGGGCAGCAACCAGATATCTCGTACTTCAACTATATGCTATATACATATATATTTATATATATATATAAATATTTAAACAAATAAAGCAAGGCAATGCGAGAAAATGCAAATTGTTTAAGCTAACTTTCGAATGCAAATAATATTTGTATATGTATGTAACAATATATACAATAAATAAAGTGTGTGTATAGGCTACACACACACACACACATGACGTAACTATATATATATATGTATATCGATAACAAAATTCGCTTGGCACACCAAAAAAACAATTACAATCTAAGTATTAGTGAAACACGATCCTTCTTGTCCCACACACACACGCACTTATTTATTTAAATCCATTTATCGATTAATCGATAATTATCGAAATCGTTATGTAAGTTCTGAATGAATGTCCCACCTGCCTGGCCATCCCGCTTTCCCTCCCCGCACCCTACCACAACCCTCCCTTATCCGCTGCTAATCGACGCACTAAAGCCTAAAACTAAAACACCAAAAATAAATATTTAAAAAAAATTATATACTAAAAATTAAAAAAAAAAAAAAAGTTGAAATAAAAATTACAAATAAAATAAAAACAATAAAAAGCCACCGCCGCATAATTGTTAACATTGTATCAGTTATTACGTAGTTGTTGTGTATGTATGTGTAAGTGTAATCGATAAATCGATTAATCGATTGCGTAAGCTAGCGTTCAATATGATTTGATTGCGTTTCGATTCTCATTTTCTATTGCAAGCAAACAAAACTCCATTCAAAATTCCCTCTTTCTATATATATATATATATATATAAATATATATATACACATATATATATACAGCCCACAAAATATATTCCCACAATGCTTCAATATATATATAACGATATAAACATATATATACACAACATATATGAAGAATATACACACACACACATATATATACACAACATATATGAAGAATATACACACACACATATATATATATGTATCTAACACATAATGCTTACTCCTCCCCCCACCCCGCCCAACCCCCATCCACGCGCTGGCCACAGACACTCCCAGTAAGAAGAAGAAGAAGAAGAAGCATCGCTTGCCTTTTTTTATGTCAGCTTCTTTTGTGTTGGATTTTTTAAGTGTTGCTGATCCTTCCGATTTCAAATAAAAAACAAAATCCAAAAAAATTATAATAAAAAGAAAAAAACAACAAAAATCCAAAAATATTGCAACAACACGTACACAAGAACAACAACAACAAGAAGAAGAAAATGAAAATGAAAATGAATATGAAAATGATATGAAATGAAATTATAGTTGCCATGTAAAACACTTTAGTAGTTTATTATTATTATTATTATGATTATTATTGTATTTATTATTATAATATTATTAAGTGAGAAACACACACAGATTTTGTTTAAACGAAAGAATCAATTGATAAAACAAAGCGATAAAAAAAAATAGAAAAAAAAATACTACAAAATATTATAAATATTCAATAAACTGAAATATTAATTTAAAAATAAAGATAATTTATTAATAAACCACATATTATGAAATGACATAAATCCTATCTAGTATATTGTGTACTCTACTTTTTGTTTAATTCAATTCCAGATGCGAATAGTTCAATACTTTTTGTACCCTGAACCCATTGAAAATGGTTAAAAAGGGTATGTTGGGTTTGTGCAAAAGTATGTAACAGGCAGAAGGAAGCATCTCCGACCCCATAAAGTATATATATTCTTGATCAGCATCAACAGCCGAGTCGATATGTTTTCGATAACTTTTCCGGTTTTCGATATACACATGTTATCGATAACAACAAAAGTAAAGCATATATACATCAGCTTGCCTAATCTCTAGGCAGTACAAGTTTGTTTTAAATTTTCGATAACTTTTCCCGTTTCCGATATACACATGTTATCGATAACAACAAAATCTTGAATTCAGAAAACATAATAATGCAGTTTGAAACATTAGATGAAATCTTAATAATTTGTGAAAATTTTATCGAAATCGGTTGAGAAACACCGGAGATATGGAGCATTGAAATTAAGAAAGTATGCACACACACACACACACATACTTGCAAGCAGTGACTGCATGTCTAAAGTATAGGGTTCAGGGTATAGTCTAGTCGGGATTTCTCGACTAGAGCCTTCTTACTTGTTGTTAATTCATTTTCAATACATATGTTTTCCCATACGCGACTTTTCCCTCATTGTTGTTGCCCTTATAAAGTCGTGTTCTTGAAATTTACGCAACATTTGGCGCTTCTTTTGACGCGCATGATCTTGACGAAGCCGAAGCCGAAGACGACAACGATGTTGATGGCGTCAACCTGTACATATATCCCACCACACTCCTCCCACCACTCCCGTTTAGTTGAGCGTTTGCAACGTTTACCGTTACGCCCACGCGACCCGAGAGAAAGAGCGAGACAGAGACGGCGACAGAGGTAGAGGATTCAATGTGAAAACACACACGCACACACACGTACAAAGTACAGCTAATTCGAATTGGAAGAACTTCCCATTTAGAGCAAAAACAGACCGACATTTTTTTCTGGCCACACCAAGATCGCATTCTATAAGTGTGACCGCGTGTGTGCATGTGTGTGTGTGTGTGATTGACTTTCATATGTTTTGTTGTTTTTTCGAGCCATAGAAAAGTGCGACTCAGCGAAGCATATAAAAGCGATGGAAAGACGGTTTTATGTTTCAGTTGCTTTCCAAATTTCGTGCACTCGTTAAGCTATTCGTGTTTCTATTTATTTTGTGTTTGTGTTTTTTTTTGGTATTTTTTTTTTTAACTGTTTTCGAATCGACACGGATTCACAAAAACGTTTGTTACAAAATGTCTTACATTGGCAACGCCTCGGATTTGGAATGCGAAAAGAATGAGTTCCCAAGGTCGCGTCCTACGGGCATCGTTACCAAAATGGCCGCCCACAAGCTGTCATCGGAGCCGAAGTGGGCCGATAAGCGTGAGGATGATTCCGATTCGGAGGTCTCCTCGCCCGATAATTTCCTGACCAAAGGTGCGCTTCAACGGGAAAACTTTTCCCCAAAATAAACTTGCTTATGTTCTCAAAGGACTTTTCTAAAGTGAAACCTAACCTCAAAGTTGTTCAAAATTAAGTTCAGAAATTTCATTCTTACAATCATTGCTAACATTTGATTAGGTTTCATGTAGAAAAGTTTCCCTCTCCCTCTCTCTCTCTCTCCCTCTCTCAAAGGACTTTTCTAAAGTGAAACCTAACCTTAAAGTTGTTCAAATTACTATATATATACATTGCTAACATTTGATTAGGTTTCATGCAGAAAAGCCTCTCTCCATCTCTTTCTCTCTCCCTCTCTCAAAGGACCTTTCTAAAGTGAAACCTAACCTTAAAGTTGTTCAAAATTAAGTTAAGAAACGTCTTCTTACAATCTTTGCTAACATTTGATTAGGTTTCATGTAGAAAAGTTTCCCTCTCTCTCCCTCTCTCTCTCTCTCTCTCTCTCTCTCTCTCTCTCTCGCTCTCTCAAAGGACCTTTCTAAAGTGAAACCTAACCTCAAAGTTGTTCAAAATTGCAATCATTGCTAACATTTGATTAGGTTTCATGTAGAAAAGTTTCCCTCTCTCTCCCTCTCTCAAAGGACCTTTCTAAAGTGAAACCTAACCTTAAAGTTGTTCAAATTACTATATATATATATTGCTAACATTTGATTAGGTTTCATGTAGAAAAGTTTCCCTCTCCCTCTCTCTCTCTCTCCCTCTCTCAAAGGACTTTTCTAAAGTGAAACCTAACCTTAAAGTTGTTCAAAATTAAGTTAAGAAACGTCTTCTTACAATCTTTGCTAACATTTGATTAGGTTTCATGCAGAAGTGTTTCCCTCTCCCTCTCTCTCTCTCTCTCTCTCTCTCTCTCCCTCTCTCTCTCTCTCTCCTCTCTCTCATTTATCATCGTAAAATTGTTCTAACCTTCATACGAACTTCCAGGAGCTTTCCTACTGACACCCTCCTACGAACTCTCCATGGAACGCGCCGCATTAATTTGCGAAAAGATGAGTTTCAAGGGTTGCTTCAGCTTGACGAAAACCGCTACAGGAATTCTGTTTAAATTCTCACATCCAGATGACTATCAGGCGGTGTTCAAGAAGGGTTTCCACAAAGTGACCGGCGCACGTTTCTATCGCAAAGTAAGTCCTTGAGCCGTGTGGGTCGATTGGGTAGTGTGTATTGTATATTAACATTCATGATGGGATTGGGATACGAATTAAAGAGTTAACTATCTCCATCCCATCCCAGCCATCTCTCTCTTGCTCTCCGCCATTTCCATTTCCCCCCTCGCATGATCGAATTGACATTGAAATCTTTTGAATGAATGAATATTTTAACATTTTTGCAGCAAACATTTTCGCGCAGTGTGAGTATTTGGCGGCACATTGGTAACAATCTCTCCAACTACTACTAGATTATATCATATATATAGTATATATACCAAGAAGCTCACTAACAAAACTCATATATATATATATTCTATAACTAATCCATGATACTGCAGAAAACCCCGTCTATAACTCTGTGTGTATCTGTGTGTATTCCGATTTGTTTCTTGTTGATGCTTCCTTGATAGATTGCCATACCATGTCGGCCACGCAAAACGTTTACGCTGTACGTGCTGGATGTGCCCGAGGATTTGCCCGTCGAGGACATTCGCCATGCAATGTACAAGTTCGATTCGGTCGTCGAGGTGGTGCGCCTTCACATCTACTCGAGCCCCAGTCTGGGTGGTGCTGCTGGTGCTGGTGGTGGTGGTGGTGGTGGTGGGGGCAACAGCAGCGGCGGCGGCGGCGGCGGCGGCATCGACAAGGGCGTTGAAGGTGAGCAGCTGACCCACAGCATCCAATCCCCGAGCATGAGCATGAGCACGAGCCAAACCCAGATGCAGACCCTAAGACGCGCCACCATTAGAAGTAATTGATCCCACACACACACACATCCGTGCAGCCCACACAATCATGTCCAGAAATGTAACACATCTCCGCTTTTACAGGCAGCAGCAGCGCCAAGAGCGTCATTGGCGGCATTGTGGGCGATGCCATCGAGAAGGCGGAGCGTCCGGAGCGTAGAGAGCTGCCGCCAGCTGTCATTCGGATCACATTGGCCTCCATGGACGAGTACAACATCTTGCTGCAGAATGGCCTCAACTTCTACGATGCCACGTTCTTTCCCACCGATGCGAACATATCGCTTAAAGGCGCCAAAATCGATTACAAGCGTCGGTAAGAATCCTTCTCTCTCTGTCTCTATCACTCTCACTCCCTCACTCTTTGTGTGTGTAGCATGCTTGATGGTTCGATACCGGGGCGTGTGCGCGAACTTTTGCCCGTATTTGATGCAGCTGGCTTCTGCAAGCTGCCGCCGCCCACAAGCAAGCTAATTAAACCGCCGAGGTCATAAGCAACAGCAACAACAACAACAACGACGACGACGACGACGACGACGACGATGATGACCCCACATGTTCCGGCTAGATAAACAAGCCGCCAGCGCTGTTTCGCTTCGGTCTCCGAAGCCAGCCAATCCATGAACAAACCCAACGGATGCTTTGCAACGTTTCCGCTGGCAACAACTACAACTACAACTACATATATATGATTATTCCTCTTTTGGCTAAAACAACAACAACAACAACAACAACAAAACAAAAAACCAAACTGAACACTTTTATTTTTCTCTTTTTCTCATCAGTTTTTTTTTTCTTTTTATGAGCGTTTCAATTTTTTTTTTTTATCTAGTTTTATTATTAAAAAGGCCCATAAATGGCTTAGCGTCTAATTTGTTTCGATTGTCTAACAACAAAAAATAAATAAATAAAAATGAAATACACTTTTCAATGGCAAACGGAAATCAACTAATTCAATTTTAAGTCGTGTTCCACGACCATAAATGTATTTATTCGCTACCTATTGTAACTTGTATACTATATTTATACTTCTTTGAACCACAATAACTATTGACATCGTGTTTAATATATATTTTAAATATACACATTTATTTCTATCTGGCGATTCTGTTTTTATTATCTATATTTTCCAGGACAAGTAAGCGTGGACATTTTGTTAAGCCAATGCAGCAACCTCTAAATAAAATTATAACAAAATAAGTGCAAGCAGTCAAAATTCGCCAGCAAGGCAAATTTAGAAGACAAAATGACGTGAAGTACCAGGCGAACAGAATCGGCAGTACAGTGCTTTGCACGACACAACGATCATAACAAGAAGCTTATGTAAGCTAGCAAAATGTAGGGCAACTTAGCGAGTGCAGCAACCTGTAAATAAAATTATAGCAATTATAGCACTGTTAAAGTGTACATAGCGAAAAAAGAGCTGGAATTTTTAACAGAAAAATGTAATTGCGTAATTTCGAATGGGCGCTACTTGTCCCATTTATTTTACAGTTCCTTAACATGGCCCTTTCATGTTTCCCATCTACATATTTTATTACTCTATGTCACAAAATAAGGGCAAGCAGTTAAAATTCGCCAGCAAGACTAATTCAGAAGACCAAAATGACGTGAACTACCAGGCGAACAGAATCGGCAGCACAGTGCTTTGCGCGACACAACGACCATACCAAGAAGCTTATGTAAGCTAGCATAATTTCGAGCAAGTTAGTGAGTGCAGCAACCTGTAAATAATATTATAGCAATTATACCACTTAGCGAGTTTAGCAACCTATAAATAAAATTATAGCAATTATACCACTTAGCGAGTTTAGCAACCTGTAAATAAAATTATAGCAATGTACCACTTAGCGAGTGTAGCAAGCTGTGATTAAAATTATAGCAATTATAGCACTGCGAATGTGTACATAATGCTAAATAATGCATAAGCTATGTAGGTGCGAAATAAGAGCTGGAATTTTTAGCAGAAAAATGTAATAGCGTAATTTCGAATGGGCGTTACTTGTCCCATTGAGGACCTGGGTTTCAAGGTATGTATTTTACAGTTCGTTAACATGGCCCTTTCTTGTTTCCCATCTACATATTTTTTTACTCTATGTCACAAAATTACGGCAAGCAGTCAACATTCGCCAGCAAGACTAATTCAGAAGACCAAAATGACGTGAACTACCAGGCGAACAGAATCGGCAGAACAGTGCTTTGCCCGACACAACGATCGTACCAAGAAGCTTATGTAAGCTAGCAAAATTTAGAGCCACTTAGCGAGTGCAGCAACCTGTAAATAAAATTAGAGCAATTATACCACTTAGCGAGTAGAGCAACCTGTAAATAAAATTATAGCAATTATCGCACTGCGAAGGTGTACATAACGCTAAATAATTCATAAGCTATGTAGATGCGAAATAAGAGCTGGAATTTTGAAGCAGAAGAAGAAATTGTCAGAACGTCGTTAATTGGTTTAATACTTTTCGTTTTTTTGTTGTTTATTTTTGCACTTTATTTAGGTAATTGATTTAGGTATACATAATAGATCGTTGATTGATTTAACAGACAAAATTTTTGCACAAAGTATAACACAAAGACATTATTACGCACACAAACACACACATATACACATCCATATGTACATGTATATCTGTGTGCGTGTGTGTGGGTATGTCGTATATAGAATATACATATAAATATTCTCATAAGCATATAAGTTTTATCATACTGCAGAATGTCTTGTATATATATAATAATATATGTATATAATAAGTAATAATTGATTTAAAGCATATAAGTAGTATGCGTATATATATACATATCTGTACGTATGTATATGTATATGCATAGGTATAGTATAGTATATAGTCTGTTTAGGAAATACTCATAGAATATAAACGAATCAATCCTGAATTCGTCAATTAGTTGTTGGTTTTGTTTTATTGTTGTTGGTGTTATTGTTGTTGTTATTGGTTTTGCTTGTGGCTTGTTGCTGTTGTGATTGTTGTAATTGTTGGAAATAGGTCGACAAAACAGCAGAAAAAAAGTTATTTCATCAGCATCATATATGTTTGCATGTATGTATGGTATGTATGTATGTAATAAAGAAATATAATAATCAATGTTTAACAAAAAAACAAAAAAAAAAGTTAATAGAATACGCTCGCACACACACACACACACACGCTCACAGACACAGAAGAGAAGCACATGCTAAAGGTTTATTGGGAAATATTAAAAAAAAAAGGAGACACAGACGAGGACGAAGACGAAGACGAGAACGACTATGTGACGAACACGTAATTAGTATATAGCAGAATTATGCTTGTTTTGTTGCGGTTGTTGTTGTTGTTGTTGTTGCTGTTTAATACACGGTGTGAACAATGTTATCCTTTTCGACAAGAAGTCGAACCTTCATGCAGCCATCGGAGCCGCAAGAGAAGAGTCGACCAAATGGATCCACATACACCTGGCTAACACCCTGACCGGTGTGCTTAAAGAAACCATTCTTGGCATGCTCATGGGGGAACGTATTGATAAGCATGAACTGATTCATGTCCCATATCTGTAATCGGTTACAAATCGGTTATTAATATTGCTAATACAGATGGGCATAATCATCAGTAAAGTACGCACCTTAATATCACCCTCGATGGAACCAGTGACAAAGAACTCCTCGTGCGGATCCAGCGCAATGCACTTAATGGTGCTATCATGCGCCTGATAACAGATACAAAAGTGGTTAATAAGCGTGCATTAAAGATTATGGCAGATTAACCGACCTGATAGCGATGCCGCAGTGTTCGTTGACGCACATCGAAGACGCAGACATCTCCGCGCTTGCCACACGAGATGAGAACCTGGTGCTGTGGCGCAAAGACCAAACAGGACGAGCCCTGGTCATGACACGTGAACGCTACGAACGAAGAAGAAGCTTATTAACACGCGTTACTGGGCTAAGTTTTATAGGATTGCTTACCTGAAACACAGGACTTCTTATGCGGCAGAAGTGTGTCCCAAATGTTAATGTTCTTGTTCTCGGAACTTTGTCCAGCTGTAAAAAAGGTATTGAAATAGTATACAAGGAGGAAGAGAGAGAGAGAGAGCGAGAGAGACAGATTCGTTGTCCACTTACCGCTGGCTAACAAGCTGCATGAGCCAAGAAACACGAAATCGGAGAGAGCCTTATTGTGGCACTGATAGGTCTAAGGATAACAAAAACGAATAAATACAATTGTGCACGAATGCTTAAGCGGAAAGCGCTACTACACTCACTATGAAGGAGCGATTGTTCTGGGAGGCGATGCCCGCTTGCCACAGACTCAGATTGCCGTCACCATCGCCGATGCCGAACTTGTTGCCCTGCTCGGAGAAGCGACAGCGTGTGACCTTGGCAAAGGTGCCGGAGGTGCGTGGACAGCAGACGGGCTGCTGATGGCCCCACTCCCAAATCTGCACAGAGCCATCCTGGCCGCCAGTCAAATAGAGCGGCATCAACGGATGTGCACTCATCCGCTTAACATTGTCCACCTTGTGGCGCAGCACCTTTAAGAGAACAACACACACATCATTGTAATATACAATACATATGTAAAAGGATTCATCAGGAACTTACCATTGATGTGCCGCGTCCCGATTGCGAGGCGCTCTGTGTGGTCACGCTGGATTCACTGTGCGTATTCCCAGTGCCGAATTGAGCCCTATGCGAATAGAAACATGTGAATTGAATTCCGTGGAATTTGATATGAATATGAAAGATGTAAAACTTACTGCTCCTGCGACTGGATAATAAGGAAGGCCGAACTATTGGTGTCCGCATCCTTGTACAGATTCATCATATCATAGTCGCACTCATCCTCATACCAGTTGGGTGACTCCAACAGTAGCGATATATCGAACTCCTGTATCTCGCGTGGATTGGCAAACGCTATCATTGATGAGCTGTTGTTCTTCAAGCAGAATGTGAGAATCGATTCGTGATCCTTGTGTATGATCCGTATGTGGTCAGTGTTCTCGTTCGTTGAATGTGATTGACCTATCGAGAGAGCGTGAGAGAAAATTAAAAAGAGGTTTTGCGAGACATTAAACAGAAAGGGAGAGAAGAGATGGAGAGAGAGAGAGAGAGCACAATAGTATGAGTATAAGTTGGTAAATTGTTGTTAGAAAAATTATTATAATTATAAAGAGGAAAAGTTTATAACCTGATGGTAAAAGCTAGTAGCTTTATTTTCAATTTTATTAAATTCGCTGTCCTGTATATATGTACATAGATATTGCAACAACAAATATAACATTAATCGAAATGTTAATGCCGCAATGTTAAACGTCGAATGTTAGTTTTGATACTATGGTGTTAATCACTACCAGTTTGTAGCTTCATCTTGAGATTATATCTTATCAAAAATTGTAAGTATTATTGTTGCCTTAAGGCAGTAGTTAACATTTGAAAGTGCCCCCCGGGCAAGCAGTCGTATATTAACAGAGCCAAGCAGTTGAATGTTATCGATTAACACCTGCCATTAACACACTAACACACACACACACACACACTCACGCATACAGATAATAACAGTTAAGCTCTGCACTAATTGACACTTCAAAATGTGTAAAACATTTTGTTGATAATGTTTGTCGTTGTAGTAGTGTAGTAGTAGTAGTAAAAACAAAGCAGGTTTTTAAAAACAACAATAATATATATAATCAAAAAATATAATTTTTAATACATTTCACTGGTTTAATACCGTTGTAGTCAATAATACGAAAAACAAATCAATAATAATAATGACGAGACACATTTCGTGACAAGCGTTTCGAAAAACATTTCGACAATAGAATACAAACAACAACATGTCGAATCCTTTTCAAAACGTTCGTACAATAATGTGTGTTATAAAATTAATTCATGCCTAAAATTAAGTAACATCTGCCACCAGAATTAACTATTTTCTTTTAAACCAAAACAACAACAACAACAAAATTCTACAAATTATATACATTCGAAAAAGGTACATGTATATAAGTAGAATCATTTTCTCGGCCTATGAAAGCTTCAAAAATGATTCTCAACAATGAAAAAAAAAATAAAAATGGATCTATAAGATTATAGCATAAACTAATAGAGAAATATACATATACGATAAATTATCGCAGCACTAATATACAGTATATATACGTTCAAAGGAATTTGCAACAACAACAACTATAATAGCAACATTTTGGAACGGAATACACACCTTCATCGGTGTCGTTATCGTGATGCTGATGATGATTGTGATGTGAGCTACGTGTGCTGGCGCCATGCTCTGTGCTCTTGCCAAAGATGCTCTTGATGAAGACCTCCTGGGTGGGCTCCTGGCGTACCAGATAGTTCCACAGCCGGCGTATGGGGCCAGCGGCCGAGCCGGAAATGAATGGCGTATTATCCTTGTTGAGTAGCGATCGATACTTGTGTATGGCCAGGCCGCTGATGCCGCTCTCCGCCGAGCAGCCGGGTATATAGTGGCGCGAGGGTGGACCACGGCTGATCAGGTCATTCAGAGCGAACTCCTGCCAGCGATTCAGAGTGCGTAACACCTCATGCGATAGCGGACTAATCACGGGCAGATCTACACCAACAACAACATCAAAATTGTAATCAAAAATTCAATCATTTAGTATTCTTAAAGATTCGGATAACTTACCCTGCAACTCGATGCCGGCGACCTTCACGAACTCTTGTATTTTATAGGTGCTGAACTTGATGAGGGCCAAGCGGAGAATGCTCCACGAATAGGACATGGGATTGGTGTGCTCCGTATTGTCTTTGGGCTTCAACTGTGAGCGACTCACATTGACATCCTCATCGTCATCCTCCTCCTCCTCGCCATCCGACTCGTGCGAATCATCCGTATCATAATCATCGCAATCTAAAATACAAATTATATTGAATTGAAATCATACAAAATATATATTTATATGTGTATGGTATACCTATGTTGGTTGGCTTAGCCAGGAAGTAGGAGAGCATGGATGTTTCAGGTGGCATAAATTGTTCCCGGTACGTCGGCTTGTCCTCCTTCATGTTGCTCGAGGTGCTGTTCTGGCTGAAGCTGCCCAATATCTTCATGTTGAGCTTCATGCGTTGCTTCGTTATCGATGTGACCGTATTCCAAACGCTATTCTCATCCTCATCCGCCAGCTGTGCCTGTCCCTGGCTCTGAGCCTGCGCCTGCGCCTGCGCCTGCGCCTGCGATGCATGCGGCTGCGATGCCGGCTTAATGAGGAGCTTCTTCATGCCGCCACCAAAGAGCGTGGACCACGTGTCATTGGTAAAGTTCTGGCCGCTCAAGCGATAGAGCAGCCGGCTGTCGCAGGTGGACAGCGAGTAGATGAACAGAGCCATATAGGTGGACACAAAGGACTCGAGCAGCAGCACATTCAGCTTGGGCACATCCTCATCCTTTTCGCGAGCGAGCAGAGCACGCAAATTGGTCACACCCGGCCACTTGGAGGGCGTCGTGCAAATGCCCGCCGGCTCATCCGTCGAATACTTGCGGCGTCGGGTGAACGCATTGCGACTACCCACCAAGTAGCTGCACTCAAAGGACGAATTGATTTTGGCAATGTTCTCAATGCCCGGACTCGGAAACCCATTCACCGTCGCATTGTTCACCACAAAGCTCTCCGAATCGCACAGCGACTGATAGATGCACGAGGACAGGGCCACAGCCAGATCACGCAGCACAAAGATCTCGTTCAGCGCACTCGACTCGACGCCCGGGAAGGGCAACAGCTTAATGATGCTCTGCAGCATGTCCACTGTCTGCGATTGCAGATACTTGATGGGATCGGCAATGACCGTCTTGTTGCCGGCCACACAGGCGCTCAGCAACGGCAGCGTTGTGGGGAACGGCAATGGGCTAAGCAACTGCTGTTGGGTCTTCTCCTGCTGCAGCTCCTGCAGCAATAATACTAGCTCCATGCGCACCGAGGCCAGGCCACCGCCGCTGGCGCCATGCAGCGAACAATAGCTAAGCAATGTTCTCAACAGGGTCTCGTTAGCTGAAAGAAACAATGAAATAATATAATCATTTATCATATATTAGTTGGGGATAATCTATATCTAAATCGGTTCAGAGATTACTGTCAACAGTATGTCACTGCTTGTCGTATAAGGCGACTAAAAGAGACACCTGGGATTCCAGTCCCGTGCTTCTAGCTAAAACTGGTATCTAAATCTAAATCTGAGTCTGTCGGGACTAAAATAGGGAGGCCAACCGAGTCCTTTAGTCGGTACCACGGGTTGAGTTAGCCCTCCAAGGCTGCATTTAGGTAGGCCCCCTTGTGTATCGTGGTGGTTGTGTTTTCGCTGGTAGTTCCAACCCTCACCAATTGGGTTGGTGTACAGCCGACAAGTGTACATCATAAAACTGGTACCTTAACAGGAGCGTTAGTTTGGCGCTTAAACTAAACTCGTTGTGCTATATTCTCGGATATGTGAGCACCGTGGTTGTACTCCTCGTGTGGAAAACGTCACGTTAAATAAGTCCTATAGAGATATATATATCGCATGTCGACAATCTCACAGACGTTACCTCTTTATAATATTATTATAGCAGTATAGATGAATTGAATCAGAAGCTTACCTTTAAGCCAACGCTTGCGTTTAGCGGCGCGCATCACCTTGGCCTCAAAGTCCTGCTTGTCCTGCATGAGGATCTCGTGGAGTGTGGGCCGCTCTGTGCACGGATAGATGCTAGCGTTCATATCCTTGTCCTTGCCATCACCGGCATCGGTGTCGCCGGCATCGTTGGTCTGCTCGGAGCTGCAATAGTTGCAGAGCTGCTTCAGTGCCTCCACTTCACGTTCGAGCCACATGTAGAGCTGGTAGCGCAATTGGCCGCCATCGACCTCGAAGCCGGTGGCCAGCGTTGACAGTTCCTCCATGAGGATCTTGAGGCAGGCAACAAATTTTAGCTGTTGCGCCATAATGTCCATTTTGTATTCGCCCGTGTTGATCAAGGATTTGCCACCACCACCAGCACCTGGTTGCGGTGTGGCCATCTCTGGATCATCATTGTCTCTGTCCGCTCCATCATCATTCCCATCGTCGTCGTCGTCGTCGTCGTCGTCATCCCACTTGATCTCGAACTTGGCCTCCGAGGAGCTGCCAGCAACTGGAGCACTCCAATCGAACAGATCCGCCGAGGCGGGCTGCGGCGTCGGATTCGCATCCCACTGATCCATAATGCCCGAATTTATGAGATTGCTGTCGCTGTCCTGTGCCTGGCTGCCGGCCATGCTGCTGGTGGAGGCAGTAACATCGCTATCGCTAATCTTCATCGGCAGCTTATTCAGCACCTCGAGTGCGAGAGCCGGACAGCCGGACTTGAAGTGTCCATGGGCTGTGGTAAAGTACAACTGTCGTTCGATGGGCGTTATAGAATCCTCCAGCTGCAGCTGCTTATCGCTGGCAATGGGTCGCGACTCGCCCGCATAGCTGAATCCGGAGAGCACCACATGGGCGATGCGTTTCTCTTGCGCCGAAATGGCAATGTTCTGGCGGATGAGCAACGGATGCGTACGCAAATAGATGTAGAAGTTGAAGACATTGGGATTGGTAGCATGCGGCAACTCGGGACGCAACAGATCCTCCTCGCGATAGTTGGCATGGAAGCTGCCCACGCCATTGAGGAGCAAAGTGTTGAGGCTCTCCTGATACTTCTTGATGTTCCAATAGGTCATCGAACGCAGGAAAGGATCGGGATGCGCACGGGTCAGATCACAGCGACCCGTCTCCGCATCCGTGCCCAGAACATGCTCATGCAACAACCGATGATAGTAACAACCTTCGCCATCACCTTCGTACAAACGGGCTATAATCAGAGCCAGCTGGAAATCCTCCAGCTTGTTCATGCACACCTCGATGGCGTCGTTGAGGGAGTTGGCCAGCAGGAAGAAGGCAACAGCATGCTCGAATCTCTGCTTGCCCAGCAGTACAAAGGCATTCTTCAGCGCCGCCTTGCGCCAACGATCCTCCGCAAAGTTATTGCCAAAGAACGTGGTCATCTTCTCGTCCCGCTTCGAACGGAAGAGGCCCCAGACCAGAGACTTCTTCTTCATGGCCAGGTAATAGATGGCGGCATCCAGGGGATCCTGCTTGAGCTGGTAGGCGCACTTGGCCAGCTTCTCGACGCAACGCCTCAACGTGTTGATGTTCTTGAGCCAGTAGCCAACGCCCAGATCTCGCAGTGTTGCCCAACGGAGATCACCCTTGGTGTAGCTGGGTATCAGGTTGAGGAGCTCCTCCTCGCCCTCGGAGTGATAGGCCCACACAATGTTGGCGGTGCCGACGCCTTGGCGCTGGAATTGTGCCCGCTGCTGGAGCGGCAGGCAACGGAGCAGATACGTGAAGTGCTTCATGGCGAGGAGGAAGCGCAGGCCGCAATCGTCCAGCGATTCGGTGCCAGGCTGTTGGTCCTTGCCCAGACCACCGGACATGCCAGCGGCACTGCCGCTGCCGCCACCGCCGCCACCGCCGCCAAGACTGCCCTGGGCCTGATTCTTGCCAAGATCGGTGGCAGCAAACTTGTCCGAGAAGTCGGTGTTGCAGGTAGCCACCGTGTCGGCCAGAGCGAGCAGATGCATCTGATCCAGCGAGGAGAGACCCGGCAAATGTGTGTGAGTCAGCAGACGGGACAACAGTTGACCCTGCCGTGGACCAAAGTGTGAAATGGATTGCTTATCGGGCAGCGAGAGGCGACGCTCCTGGCGCTTCTGTTCACCATCGTTGAGCAGCTCATCGAGATTATCGTCGGAGTTGTGCATGTCGAAGAGCTCATCGTAATCCTTGTCGCTCTCAGCGGCATTCGGCGCCTTGCCCGGCTGCTCCCGATCCGCATTGAGGAGCACCCACAATGGCAGCGGCGGTATCGAATTAATCTCCGCATAGTCAAGCATCAGTTCCTCCGGTATCTGGGTGGTGCTGCCGCGATGCTCCGCCTGGATGTTGCTCGTGTCCGCCGTATAGCTGATGCTCAGCGTCCGTGATCTTGACCAGCTGCGTTGACGTGCCCCGCCAGCACCGCCCGCACCACCGCCAGCACCGCCGCCACCACTGCTGCCGTCATCGTCGTTGGGCTGACCACTGGCCGCACCACCACTGCCGCTCATGCAACGCACCAGATGGGCCAAGATGGCCTTCACCCAGCGAATCTTGCCGCAGTTGAGTAGCTCCATCAGCTGCTTGGGATGATACTGCGGCAGTACGGGACAGGCAATGCGCGAGGCCTGAAAGAGTCCGAAATCTGTCATATAATCATCATTGGGCGGCGCATCACCAGAAAAGCCGCCCGCATCCTGGCTAGAAACTCCACCGCCATTCATATTGGCCATGCTGCTGTTGGCCGCCAGGCGACGCTGCGACAGCAATTGCAGATTGGCCGTGCTCACTTTGCTTATCAGTGGCATCGAGGCGACATTCTTCAGACGCAACTGGGTGGACTCGTTGGCCAGGGAACGTAGATCCTCGTCGCGTAGATTGCGCGTATCGGGCACATCCTCGGCGAGGGCAGCAGCTGCTGCGGGAGACATGAAGTGTGCACCATAATGTGGCTTCCACTGCGAATAGACGTGCATCTCGGAGTCCATGGCCACCACCAGGATGCCATCGCGCACCCAAGAGATTTGCATGGGCAGTGGCGGCAGGCCATCGGCCGTTTGCAGATCAATCTGGCGCAACTTCATCCAACGTATCTCGTCCACGAAATTGGGCTGTGCCAGGGAGCTGGCCTTGCGCAAGATCGGGCGATTCACCGAGCGCGACTCCTTCATGGCCTTGATGTTCGCCTGGGCAATGTCGGAGCTGACGGGCGTGTAGAGCAGAATCTTGCTGCCCACCGCCACAGTGAGGATGTGCGAGCCATCCTCCTTGGACACCCAGTCCAGCTGCACCAGATGCTTCTGGGTCAGTGGACAGGTGTTGCCATTCTCCGCAATGCTCTTGCGCAGCGACTGGAGCGTACTGAAGCTGGGCACCGTCAACAGACCGGAGACAGCCGCCGAGCTCTGTTTGCCGGCAGCGCCGGCCAGTTCGGGTGTGGTTTCGCCGCTGCGCGGGGCACGATTCTCAGGGTCGTGGGCAAAGTTGTGGAGCACCTGGTTGAGACGCTGCTTCTTGGCCAGGAGACGACTGTCGTGCAGGTAGCTCAGATCGATGCCATGGCCAATGTTGATGCGCGGCAAATGGACATTCTTGAGATGAATGGTATCCTCGAGGACCCATTCGCTGCCGCCAGAGCTCTCGCACTCGTATATCGCGACACAGAGATTGACGTAACGCGAGTCGGGATCACCGCGATTGGGACGGGTGAAACTCTTGCCGTACTTGTAGGCACAGGCAATGCGGCCGGAGTAGGCGGCACTGATGTTCAGGGGCTGGCCAGGTATCTCAATGGCCGAGTGCTGAACGCGACTGAACATCTTCCACTCGGACCAATGGTATTCATCGCTGCCAGCGGGCTCGCACTTCCAGAAACGCGAGATGGAGTCGGAGCAGGCCGTCACAATGATGTAGGGCGCAAAGCAGGCGGGATAAATGCTCGAGCTGCTCAGATGGCCGGCGGCTGGTGAGGCATGGATGACATCGACGCCCTCTGGCAGCGGCAATTCCTGGGTGCAAACCTTTTTGGTGGTTATCGAAATGTGTGGAGCCTCCACCTGGGGCCATAAGTGTTCGGCGCCCGTCAGGGTCTCAGCGCCCTGGGACATGCGACGCGGCTGATCTTGATCATCCGGCTCCTGGGTCAAATTCGAGTCCGGCACATACATGGCCGTCTCGGAGAGAAACGAGCTCTGCTGCTTGGAGCTAATGACAATGCGCCACATATGTATGGTGCTGCCGCGCAGCGTCTTCTCAATGTTCACAATGTAGAAGGGCTCCTCGAAGTCGACATTCCGCTGCAGATCGACAATGGCATCCATATCGGACTCGAGCAGCGCATTCATCTTGGGCTCATCCAGATCATTGATATCCGCGCCCGTGGCCGAACGCTGTCCGCCCGTTATCAGTTGGGCCTGGAACACGTGCAGAAACTGGGTGTTCTGCCAGTCATGTTTGGCATCCGAGATGGCATCCAGCTGCAGGATGCAGCCAGGACGAGCTGTTGACTGCTGCGAGACGACTTTCAGCTTGTCGTGGAGCGCCGAACGTTGGGCCTTCATGGTCGAGGAGGCGTTCGAGATCATCGAGGAGAGCGAATGCGATTTGTGCAACGTGTTCAGATTCTCGGAGCAGGAGATCTCCGCCAGCAGCGTACGTGCATCGATGACTGCTTGATAGACGCGCAAATTCTCGCCATCGCTGGCCACAAAGCAAGCGGATGGTGAATTGCTGTAGCTGCCCAGGGTGGTGCTTGGCAACAGTGTGGGTATCCAGGCCACGTTGCTGAAAGCCGATATTTCCGGAGAGTTGATCCGGGCCAGCTCACTGACGCCGCCCGAATGACAGAGTGGACCCACTGAATCGACGCGCCACAATATTAGCTCGGAGCAGAAGCCAGTCGGCGTAAAGATGTCCTTGTCACTGTTGACGGAAGTGGGAGAACCGGTAGGATTGGGACCACCAGCTCCTCCGCCCAAGCCGCCTGCGGCAGCTGAGCCGCCGGCAAGGGGTTGCTCGAAGGGTGACATGGGAGACTTGGCCTCGGCACTGTCCGGCAGATTGTGATGCGAGGTGGAGACCAGAAGGGGCAACACCGGATGACAGGTGATGTCGTTGACACGGAAACGATGACCCGAGGCGCGGCTAACATGACCGATGCTTAATACTTGGGTGAACTTTGTCTTGAACGCAAACGTCAGCTGCCACAGATTGAGGGTGCCGTTCGAGTGCTTCGTCACCATCGATACGGATGGTGATACATTCAATGGTAGTGCGGAGCCGACGGCGGCACCCGCTGAATCCTGTGAGCTGCTGCTTGCGGCGCCACCACCACCAGCACCACCAACACCACCACCAGCGCTACGATCCCCAGCATCATCCTGCTGCTCGTCATTGTTCTGTTGATCCGGATCGAGATGCTGCTCCAGCTGATCTTCCTCCTCCTGTTCATCGTGCTTGTCAAGGTTCTGATCACTCCGCAACGAGTTCTGATCACTGCCACCCTTATGAAACTCATCCTTGCTGCGCACATTGTTGGCAATGTCGCGAAAGGCAAGCGGATGTGTGCCCGTATTGAATAGACTGACCGTGGTCGACATGGACATGGCATCGCCCAGCGGAAAGGCCGAGGGTATGCGTGTCGAGAACGATACCTGGGCCTGCCTATACGAGCCCGGATAATAGTCATCCAGCCACTCGATGACCCAAATCAAATAGCTGCCATCGACCGGATGTATGGCAAAGAGCAGATCCGGACTCTGATGCCAATCGCGCAGCAGGCACTCAATTTTATTGTCGAGCGAGTCCGTCAACTGTGTTATGGGATTATGCTGATCGTTGTTCAGCGAATTCTGCGATGTCGTATTCGACATGGAGTTCAAATGCAGTCCGGCCCCAGTGGCAGCCGTGTGCTGTGAATACTTGCTGTACTCCTCGCCGCTATCGTCCACCGATACGGACTTGGAGTTGCGCATAAATTTCTTGTGCGGCGGCGGCTGTGCATCGTCGGGCAGATCGACACCAGCTGGGCCCGTCTGCGCGGAACTGTGATGGGTGTGGCCGGTGTGATTGCCATTCTCTTCGTCGATGACCTTTTTGGTTAGCTCCTGGAGTATGGCCTCCGCTTGGAGCGTAAAATGCATTTCCTTGTTATTTAACCAGTGCAGTATGAAGACGTTTTGATTGGCCGGATCGGAGGTTTGCATCGACGGCACTAGGGGTATGTCCGTTTCGGCATTTATCGATGCCGCCAAATGGAAATGCATGCCAGGCGTAACGCCCGATCCCTGGAACCCGTACGAATGAAAGTCGTGTACGCTGCACGACGATGGCAACGATGGTATTGGTCCCTGGTAATTGGTGAAGCTTGCCGGTGAGCTGCCGAGCCCCATGGTCGCACCACTGCTTCCCGGACCGAGTGCCGCACCCATGCCCAATCCACCAGGTCCTGAGCCGGCCACTGTTACCGCATTACCATGAGCGCCCGCCTTCATGTGGCGACGCAGATGGAAGCAGGTCTTCATGTGCTTGAGGCGCTGCATGAAGCGATGCTTGTGCCGATGGGTGCGAAACTTGGGATTCTGCGAGGCGAGCGGATCAAATTGTGTCATATTGACCATGCCATCGTCGGGCAGCACTGTCTCAATCCAAATGCGACAGATGTTATCGAGGCACGAGGTCACCAGCATGTTCGCCACCGAACCCTTCGGCATATACTTGCTCGTCTTGCGCCACACAATGTTGGAGACGGCACGCGGATGCGCAATATAAACGTATGTGAAATTCAAATCACCAGCTGTCGATCCACTCAAACCCGAACCGGATCCGGTTGCTGCATCATGTCCGCCGCCGCCGCCGCCGCTGCTGTTGCTCGATTTGGCTGGGAATAGCACCTGCTTGTTCTCGTACCAGATCTTGACTAGACGATCATTGCGGCCGCAGGTGGCAAACAGTGTGCCATCGGGACTAAATGCCATATGATAAATGGGTATCGCCGTCTGGCATGACCAAATGTTCTCCCACGTTGATACATCATCCGATTGACCATTCTGTGCGCTCTGTTTCGTCTCCTTGCTCTCGCCAATCTCGAACTTGACGCCTGACGAAAAACAGTTATAAGAAATCTGATATATTGAGAGCTGAACTCTTTCACTTACCCGTGTGCTCCTCCTCTTGCTGGTGTGTGGGCGATTTGCTCTTCCAGAGCTGTATATTGGTGCCGCCGGTCAGCAGACGTGTGCCCTCCAAGTTCCAAGACAAGGTCACCACATTCGAGTGGCTGGTAAACGAACCCGTCTGCACCCATCTGGCAATACCATTTAGACATTAGATCTCTCCCCAAGCTCAACGGATTGTCTAACTCACCTGTAGTCGAGGAAGTGTGTATTATGCTTGCTGGACTCAATCACTGGCGTTGGCTCAAAAATGCATATCTTGTTCTCATAGGCGGCGGCTATTTTGCCGGTATCGGTGCTGCAATCCAGTGCCGATATCTTCACATAGCCATGATTGGCACCCGGTATGATCTGGACGCGCTCGAAGGTGCTCGCCAATATCACAACATTGCAACCAGCAGCATACGCCTGGAAACAAAAGAATCACACGTACATGAAACCGTTTCGAAAGGTGTCCACTCGATAGAGTGTTATACGGGTTACTCCAAATGTTTATGAGATTTCATACCTAAAGAGAATATTGATAACGAAATTACGAGCAAGAAGGCTCTACTCGAGAAAGCTCGACTGGGAGATACCCTGAACAGTTGACCTTACGCATACGGTTATGTCTGCACCACTGCTGAAAGGGAGTTACTAAAAGTGAAGTTATCGATCACATGTGTATATCGGAAATGGGAAGAGTTATCGAGAATTTGATTCACAGATTGTCATTATTTCGTCTAATGTTTCAAACTGCATCAAAAAGTTTTCCAAATTCAAGATTTTGTTGTTATCGATCACATGTGTATATCGGAAACGGGAAGAGTTATCGAACATTTGATTCACAGATTGTCATTATTTCGTCTAATGTTTCAAACTGCATCAAAAAGTTTTCCAAATTCAAGATTTCGTTGTTATCGATCACATGTGTATATCGGAAACGGGAAGAGTTATCGAAAATTTGAAGAAACTTGTACTACCTATGGATTAGGCGATCTCATCTGGAGTTTCTAGCTCTTATAGTATCTTAGATCGACGCGTTCATACATACGGACGGACGGACATGGCTATATCGACTCGGCTGTTAATGCTGATCAAGAATCTATATACTATGGAGTCGGAGATACTTCCTTCTGCCTGTTACATACTTTTGAACAAAACCATTATACCCTTTCACCAAAATTATGGGGTCAGGGTATAAGAAATGGAATCTCTAGTCACATGCTACAGATATTGAGAACCAAAAAAAAAACCTGGATAATACCCAACAGTAAATAAAGTAATATGCTTTTAATGGTATTTATATGAGTGAAATAAATATAGCCCAAAGATAATAATCGATAAGGTAAATGGGTAATCAGAGCTAGTATGACTAATTGATTGCTTAGGTATTTCTTGAACTAATCCGAGGATGTAAACGAGGTCACACTAATTTATTACCAAGTCAAGGCCCAAGAATCTTATGAGTCATGTGGGTGGTGGTCGGAGGGAGGGGGCTCATAAAGTGATGTAAGAGACAGCACACACATTGGCAGGCTATTAAATCGAAATATCTGTGCAAATTGACGGTCGATAAATGGATTGATTAATGGGAAGGCATGACCAAGTTCTGAGCACAGATAAATGTATTACACTCGTATGCATGCAAATTACACAAAGCACAAAAATCCCCCAAACAAATTTCGAGTGTGCGGCAATTTCAAGTTTAAGCGCGTGCCACAAAATCAAATTTAGTCCAAATTGGATTGGTTTCGGATTGTACAGGTAAATGGTACTCGAAGTGTGTCCAAAAATAACTAACTCCTTCCATTTGCCCTTGGAATTGTCTCATCCCGCTCATACTCTCTCTCTCTCTCTCTCTCTCTCTCTCTTTACTCACGCTCTTTCTCTCTGTTTCGCCGTTGCGTTATCTTGGCTAATTGTTTTTTTAGTTTGGTTAGTTTTAGCTGGTAAAATGGGCTTGCACGAGGGGCTGTTTCTGGTCACAGATATGCACAGATATGTGTATGTATATTATGTATATGTGCTCATTATCTTAAGTGGGAGCCCGAGATATGGCTGCGGATATTTTCCTTGTGAATGCAAGGCTAAATGCTATGACACTCGCCACTTGCCCGTGGCCAAATGGCGCCACTTTGAACAAGTGTCTGTGTGTGTAAGTGTGTGTGTGTAAGTTTTTCAAGATCATCTACGCCCAAGCCTTTTTCTTAATATTTTGTTGTTGTTTTTGCTACACAATGTACATAGTATATATATAAATACATACATATGTTCGCGTTCACAAATATTATAAATATACACAACAATTGAAATGATGGCATTTAGTTAAATGAATGGGTGGCAATGTCAACATCAGCTAGCACCTAATTACAGAATATAATGCAGATATGTACACACTGTACACACTGTACACACACGCACACATCTGCAGCTGTTGTGTGGTTGGTGCCGTTAGGATTTACATTTTGCGAACAGCGGAGGTGTGGTAGAAGGTGGACAGTGTTACCATACACACTTATTAGTATTATTACTATATTTATTCCTTAGGTATTGAATGTGCACAGTTAATTATGCTTGTGACTGTGGGTAAATTACATACATACATAGAAAGCAGAACTGAGGAAAAAAAAAAACAGACCTCAGGCATTAGCGGTAAGCAAATAAACGCAAACAGTGCACAAACAGCGACAGCGACAGTGGGTGAGGGCGTTGGATTGTCGTTAGTAATTAATATTTGATATATATGTTTGTACGTCTGTACGCATGCACGTATGTAAACACAAACACATATGATCATAAAAATAAACATAAAATAAAATAAACGACTCCACCACCAGACACAGTACGTACCCCCACCCCACCCCTCAAAAAAAAAAATAAATGCGTGCTCACGACAAAACATTTTGCAGCGTTTTTTATGGCCCGTCTATAATTTATTTTCTATTGACGTTTGCTCGTCTTACATTTTTTGCTGTTGTTGTTGTTGTGTTTTGGGAGGATTTGGATTTCGATTTGCAGTGCAGATTTAATTGCACGTCTTTGGAATTATGTCTAGACTGAAAAGTCGAAGAATATCATATTTTGTTTAAGCAAAAACTTCAGTTGTTGATTTCGATGTGATTTATAATGCTCTCAAATCGAAGTGTTCTAATATGTAAGCGACCAATGTGTACATTTGTACATACATACATAAAACATACGTATGTGTGTCCATACATGTATGTTTGTTTAACGAATTTAGGGCATCAAAGGCCATTTGACCAATCGAATGTTATATATATGTATGTATGGAGCGTGTGCTTTTGTGCGCGCGTGTGTATGAGTGTATGTGTGTGAGAGTGCGTGAGAGGCTTGTTTACAACCACAGCACTTGACCTTTAAATGTAATTAAAATCCACAAAACATGTTAATACTACATTGAGTTTAAAACGAAGCAGCACCACCACCACTCTCTCCTCTCCCAATCTATGCAATTCTTTGTTTGCAGAGAACAACAATAACAGTGCAGGACCAAAAATAACAACACACACACACACACACACACATCTAAAGCAGTTAGCAGCAGTGGTTAGTTGTTATCGAATTTACACAAAATTCATTCTGGTGCATCATTTGCTTTTGATTTAATTGGACACACAAACAGACGGCGGACAGACAGAGAGTGACAGCCAAGCATCACATTTATTTATATTTGCTCGCACATGCATAAATGCGCACAAGTATGAATATGTAAATAAAAACATTAAAAACTCCAATAGCTGATCGGAATTAGATATTCCAGTTGGAATTTGCAAAAAGGCAACCGTGCTGGAAAATGTGTAAGTATGTATTCATATATGTACTCCTAGTCCGTACCCTTAAGTACCAAGCGTACCTATATTAATACATGTACATACATCATCGACATACATACATGCATGCATGTAAGTCTGTCATGCATATTTCAATGTATTTGTGTATGTGTGTGTGTGTGTGTGCATGTTGAACAATATGATGGATGTGTGATAAAAACGAAAACCACCAAAAAAAAAACCACAAAAAAAAAACTTGGCATAGAGTAATCGTAATCGCTCGTATTCTTACTGTAAAAGGTATGCCTTCCACGGAGCCAATTGCGAAGCACCGGTCACCTGCATTGCAGGCACCGCTCAATATTTGATGACAATTCATTATTTGTTACAATTGGATATCACATCACAGCGCACAAAGTAATATTCTTCTTTCTTTGGTTTGGTTACTAGCACGATTTTTTCTTTGTAAAACGACAACAAAGTGATGAGTGACATTACATAAAAATGTAGGCCAAATAGTGATGGTCGCTATCGACTAGTGATATCGAACTGATTGTATGTATAGTGTATAAATACGTTAAGAAGTACTTGCTATCGCATGCGCAGCTCTGTGCATTATCTTGATGTCATCGATAGTTTTACAATTGTAAAAGTTCTAACAAAATATCATGCTTGATATATCGAAAGTAGTGTTTCTATCTATCGCAGCCATGTTACTGGCAAAATGCATCCCTGCGCCGTGCTACAGCCCTGAGAACCGAAACGCCGTGTATGGTTTGACTGCTTGCATGGAGAATTGAATTTGTTAAACTGTTGTCGTTGATTTTGTGAAAGTTTGGCGTAAAATCTAAAAGCAAAATGGCCGCAGGTCCAATTGCCGAACGTAACCAAGGTAAGCCATTAATATAAGTAGGATTCCATACAAAACCTTACATATTTTCAATGTTTTCCTCAAGACGCCACTATTTACGCCGGCGGTCTGGACGATAAGGTATCTGAAACTCTATTATGGGAGCTCTTCGTGCAGGCTGGCCCAGTCGGTAAGTAGTTAACTAGATCCTCTTGCCTTGCTCAATAAACAGTCTCATACGTTTATCTCTGTTTAGTGAATGTGCACATGCCCAAGGATCGTGTCACACAAATGCACCAGGGCTATGGATTTGTGGAGTTCCTCAGCGAGGAGGACGCCGATTATGCCATTAAAATAATGAACATGATCAAGTTGTACGGCAAGCCCATCCGCGTCAACAAAGCATCGGCGCATCAGAAGAATCTAGACGTGGGCGCCAACATTTTTATTGGCAACCTGGATATCGAGGTGGATGAGAAGCTGCTCTACGACACATTTTCTGCTTTCGGTGTCATCCTGCAAACGCCAAAGATCATGCGCGATCCAGAAACGGGCAAATCCAAGGGGTTCGCATTCATCAACTTTGCCAGCTTCGAGGCTAGTGATGCTGCCATGGACGCCATGAATGGCCAATATCTGTGCAATCGCCCCATCTCCGTCTCGTATGCCTTCAAAAAGGATCACAAGGGCGAACGGCACGGCTCCGCTGCTGAACGTCTGTTGGCTGCACAAAACCCATCCGCGCATGCGGATCGACCACATCAGTTGTTCGCCGATGCCCCTGTACAGAACATGATGCCTGTCATGGTCGGCCAGATGATGCCGCCACCCATGATGGCGCCGCCTCCACCCGTGCTGCCCATCACATCGAACAATTTGAGCATGATAGTACCACCGCCGCCGGTGCCGCAGCCCACACCATTTCCAGCTACAATACCACCGCCGCCGCTACCTCCAATGGGTGGTGGACAGCCGCCACTGCCACCAACGATGGGTATTCCGCCGCCGCCACGCATGCTCCAGCCCCCGAATGCATGGGCACCACCCGGTATGCCGGTGCCGCCACGTCTACCTCCAAACACTTGGCGTCCGCCGCCTGGACCCTATGCGCCAACGCCGTATTCACGTCCCTACCAACCGGATGGCTATCAGTACTAAGTCTAGCATCTAGTTATACAAATTTAGACGACCCAAATAAAATGAGATGTAAACAAATGCATTTGTTTCTAGGAGGAATTCTTAAAATGTTCAGTGCCCAGATACTTTTACTTATAAAACTTGTTTGGATAAGATGCATCCAGATAACCATATCCGAAAGACCTCAAAATATGAAAAGGAACAAAGGACAACTTGATTTTTGTATAGAAATATGTTTATGTGCATCTTCAACCTCATGGTTAAAGGATATTAAAGTCTTTTACGATATTCAAAATATATAAACAAGACAGGGATAAGATTGTGGAGTACATGCTATATACATACATATGCTTGGAATGCTTGCTCCAATTGTGCTTTAACGAGTACAAAAAAACAAAAATAGTTAGCACCATGTGAGGATTGCTCCACTCCTATATATAAAACAGCTTGACAGATTGATCTGAATTATCGCACCACCTTGCGGTAAGTAGCGTTCATTAGGCGATCTACGAGATTGTCAATGGGATGAATAATTAACGGTATGCTCGCCAGCCCAATAATTGTGGGGACTGTTTTCAACACAATTGATGGTGACTTGCTTAGCAGCGCTCGGCTGGCCGCAGTGATGCTGTTAGTAAGATAAAACAGAAACAGATAAGCTATAAAAGTGGAAGAGTTAATAAGAAGCAACATACCGATTGATGGTCAAGCCCGGAATTATGACGGACGCGAGCATTTGCCAGGTGAACACATCGGCGCCCACTAGCGCCACCTCACGGTCAGTGGCGCCAGCCATTCGCTGACGCAGCGACTTGTCAAACGTATCCGTGCAGACATATCCAATGGCCATGCCATAGGTGGCGGCCACAATAGATTTGGGGATTAGTGGGCGAAAGGCTTCACCTACTTCGTTGCTATAGCCTGCATAATAGAGGAAACGAAAGCTCGATGATGACGCACTCACAGTCAAAGGCAACTTACCCATATAGCGAATGAAGGTATCGCGATAAATGTCCACATACTTGTGTTCCAATTTCTCTGCGGTCACCTGGCCGTCCGTTTGTGTGGCTTTCACGTTCGTTGTTGGTGGTGTGTCGGTGGCCATTGCCAACTGATTTAATTATGCACGTCTCAGCTGATTAGTTGCGTAATGACAACTGAATTTAAATATAAAAACATTTAAAACTTTGTATATATTATCGTTGCGTTTGCTGTCTGGCAACACTGGACACATTGACACGCTCATCGATATTTGTATCGACTATCCGCCACAGTATATCAGGTAGACGTCAAGCATACATGTTCCATTTTATTGTCGTGAGCGTGCGTGCGAGTGGCTTTTAAACCAAAAACGAACCTTCAAATTGTAATATTTAATTAAAGTGAGTTCAGTTTATTACCGTTTACTTACATTATTGCGTACAGCGGCTCCGTAGAAACAGCCGTGGAATTGATGTAAAAGTCGCGCGCGCGGCAAATAGCCAGCGACAAGCCACACACACAGACACACAACTGTCAAACAAATTTACCAACACAGACGTAAATGCAGATGATGCAAAAAACACAAACAACTCGCAAGAAAATTGTTAACGCCGCAAACTCATAGCGTTTATTTATTTATTTTTGGTTTTTTTTCTTTTTTTTCTGTTTTCTTGTTTCTTTTTAAACTCAGTTTGTTAGAAGCTTCGCTAAACTTCCAATACAAATTTGCACAGCACGTTGTGCAAGTGTAGTGAGTGAAAACGACGACGACGCTTTCATCCCAGGCAGGCAAATTAACGGCACAACGATTGTTGTTGTTGCTGAAATCATGTCAGACTACAGCGATCTGGATCGCCAGATCGAGCAGCTGAAACGCTGCGAGATAATCAAAGAGAACGAGGTGAAGGGCCTCTGCGCCAAGGCCCGCGAAATCCTTGTCGAAGAGGGCAATGTGCAGCGCGTCGATTCGCCGGTGACCGTCTGCGGTGACATCCATGGCCAGTTCTATGATCTCAAGGAGCTGTTCAAGGTCGGCGGCGATGTGCCCGAAAAGAACTATCTGTTCATGGGCGACTTTGTTGATCGCGGCTATTACAGCGTCGAAACATTCCTGCTGCTCCTGGCCCTAAAAGTGCGCTATCCGGATCGTATAACACTGATCCGCGGCAATCATGAATCTCGCCAGATCACCCAGGTCTACGGATTCTACGACGAATGCCTGCGCAAGTATGGCTCGACAGCCGTATGGCGCTACTGCACCGAAATCTTCGACTATCTCAGCCTCTCGGCCATCATTGACGGCAAGATATTTTGCGTGCACGGCGGCTTATCGCCATCAATACAGTATTTGGATCAGATTCGCAGCATTGATCGCAAACAGGAGGTGCCACACGACGGACCCATGTGCGATCTGCTATGGAGCGATCCCGAGGATCAGACCGGCTGGGGTGTCTCGCCGCGCGGCGCTGGCTATCTCTTTGGCTCCGATGTCGTATCACAGTTCAATCGCACCAATGAGATTGATATGATATGTCGCGCTCATCAGCTGGTCATGGAGGGATTCAAGTGGCACTTTAACGAGACGGTGCTCACGGTCTGGTCAGCGCCAAACTATTGCTATCGGTAAGGCAATCCAATCGTGATATGATTCCCTAATACCAATTCTTTCTTTATTTTTTGTTTAGTTGCGGCAATGTTGCTGCTATATTGGAATTGAACGAGTACCTGCATCGCGACTTTGTCATCTTTGAGGCGGCTCCACAGGAGAGTCGTGGCATACCATCGAAAAAGCCACAGGCCGACTACTTTCTGTAGACGCAAAAGTATCAAAAGCAAACAATGTTAAAGCGCTCTTAAACATCGGATAGGTGTTCCACAACGGAGCTGCAACATTGATAACAACTGCCTGCCTGCCTCAAGCAATGAAAGATTAAACAATTAAATATACAATTTAGACATATAAGGCAACTGAAACATCGAAGCACGCAAGCACCACGCCCACAGTCCGAACACACACACACACACACACACACACACACGCGCAAACAAACACGCAAACACATACGTAAAAAAACGTTTGTTTTCCGTTATCCATGTGTCGGTTCCATGTTCAGTGTCCTGTGTATGGTGTCCAGTGGTTGTCTTTTCAAAAACATAGCTTTTAAGCTAATAACTATTAGATCTAATAGAACCCCCCCAAAATAATTTTATAACCGAAAATAATGACTGGATGGGCAAGTACATACTGGGGCGGCATTGAGCATATTTAGTTTACAACATTAACAACAAAACAAAACAGATCCACATTTAGTTTGTAAGTAAACTTTATTCCCATATTTTTTTTTTTTTTTGTCCAATTCTGGCGCAGAACAAATCCAAATCATCCAAATCCGTAATAGTCATAATAAATGAGATCAAAATCAACAGAACATGCATTGTAATAATTAATTATGTGTAGCCAATAAGCAGGTGTCCTAAACAGTAACTAACAACGTGTGCAAGGATATGTATTCAAATATATATTCCCAATTCACACCAACACAAACGTATACATATGTATACGTATGTATCTATATAGATATATATGTATATACATATACAGATATTAAAGAAATATATATATAACTTTGTAAGCTAGTACTAAATACATGTAAAAAGCATTTTTTCTCTTCTCGTCTTTTTAGAGCTTGATTTTTATACCCTGAACCCATTGAAAATGGGTAAGAAGGGTATAGTGGTTTGGTGCAAACAGGCAGAAGGAAGCATCTCCGACCTCATAAAGTATATATGTTCTTAATCAGCATCAACAGCCGAGTCGATATAGCCATATCCGTCTGTATGCATGTCGATCTCAGAGACTATAAGAGCTAGAGACTCCAGATTTGGTACATAAACTCGCCTATTCCCTAGGCAGTACAAATTTGTTTTAGATTTTCGATAACTCTTTCAGTTTCCGATATACACATGTGTTCGATAACAACAAAATCTTGAATTTGGAAAACTTTTTGATGCAGTTTGAAAGATTAGACTAAATAATGAAAATCTGTGAATCAAATTTTCGATAACTCTTACCGTTTCCGATATACACATGTGCTCGATAACAACAAAATCTTGAATTTGGAAAACTTTCTGATGCAGTTTGAAACATTAGACTAAATAATGACAATCTGTGAAAATGTTATTGAAATCGGTTGAGAAATATGGAGTATTGAAGTGCACTATACGCGTATACGTACACATACTTGCAAGCACTGACTGTACGTGTAAAGTCTACGGTTCAGGGTATAGTGTAGTCGGGATTTCTCGACTAGAGCCTTCTTAATTGTTTCTTTTGCAGTTTGCGCAATTTATTCACATTAGACTTAGTAACTAAACATAGTACGTTTATATATATTTAAAAAAAAAAACGGAGACTTGATCGTGTGGCGCTTGATGGTGGAGAAAGGTTTGCTTTGTATAGTCCTGGGTTGGTTTTTCATTTAGTTTAGTGCTCCTCAAGCGCCAGGCCATGCTCCCGCATGTGCTCCACAATGCAGCTTTCGTAGGCAACAGCCGCATCGCAACTAGAATTAAGAGATGATTTTGATCAGTAAGAACACTCATTGATTTGGTGCCACTTACTGATCCTCGGGTACTTCGATGGCCTCGCAGGTGTCAATGATTTCGGCACCAGCTGCCTCCTTGTCGGCATCATCCTTGCTCATCAGCTTCACCATCTCCAGGGCATTCTCCTTGCTCAGTTTGCCAGCGTCATCCATCTAGTATCAAAGATGTTTTCAGTTCTTACTTATACTCTACAAAATAGATTTGACTCCACTTACAATTTCGAACCGTTTCATCATGCAGGCGCGCAGGCATTTGCCCTCATGCGTGTCGGCCGGCACATGCTTCTTCATATGCTCCACATCCTCTGAAAGGCAACATATACTGCTATTGTTCATATGTTGTGTGGAATAACTCACCATCTGTGGCACCCGCCTCCGTCTTGCACTCCTCAGCTATGTGCTCGACGTGCTCCTTGTCGAATGGCTCGTGAGCAGCAACAGCTGCCAGGAGCACCAACATTGCCAGGCAAATGAAACGCGACATATTTGCTTATTGCTGTTGAATGCTAGACTTTGATGCAAAATGTTGGCAACGCTTGTGTTTTATATACAGCTGAGATTTCTCGACTGATTGACTTGGCAGATTGTGCAACGTCTCGGCTCCCATCTCTCTGGCAATTAATCGCAATTATTATTGGCAATTGGCAATTGGCATGGGATGCAATTGCACTACATGAGCAGCACATGACACTCGATCTGGAGGAGATCCGGTTGCGGAGATGCCCTCCGCTGGGCGACGTGTGAAACAACTTGCCATTCCACTTAATTACTTCAGTTAACTCCCTTGCTGCCTGCCTGGTATCGAGTGCAATTATATATTTAATTAGCGACTGACATGAAATCAAATCAAACTCGGTTGTAATGTAAATTTCCGAATGCGCTCAAAGTTGTTAACGTCTGTGAATAACAGACAGGGACAGCGACAGTTGACATGTGGTCGGTCATCAATTAAAATTTTCACACGGATCAATAGAACTTACATACATATGTATCTACTATCAAGATTTTCAGCAAGCAGTGCTCTGTGCTTCGATCTTTTCGCTGCAAAGCCAAAATTGTGAGTTAATAACGTGTACATACACACATACATATGTACATATTACATATTCTTAAGTTTAACAGTTACTGTGTGTTGGTATGCACATACGTACATGTGGTCGGTCATCAATTAAAATATTCACACGGATCAATACAACTTATCTACAATTAAGATTTTCAGCAAGCAGTGCCGTGTGCTTCGATCTTTACGCTGCAAAGTCAAAATTGTGAATTAATAACGTGTACATACACACATATACTTAAGTATGTGTTTGTTCGCACATTTGTGTTCGTGGTGCAGTAACGGTTACTGTGTATTAGTATGCACATACGTACATATGTACGTTTGTATCTAAATAAATATAAATAAATACATAAATATTGCATTGGGTTTTTTATTTGCGTGTTTTTCGATTTTACAATTGCAAATTACAGCAATGACTATGATAGATCTCTAATGTGAATTGTTGAGTGCTAGCTATTAACCATATTATACAAATTAAGTGCAGGGCTGATCCCGTTATTTATGCAAGTTTGTATGTACAGATGTGTTCTTGCTGCTTGCTTGTCTGTCAATTAAAGTGTTGAAAAGTGTAACAATTGTAAAAAGTGAACATGAACTAATGTGTGTATGTGTGTTTGTGTGTGTATGTGCTTTTACGTGCATTCTCAGTTGTTGTTGTGCAGTTGCTGTTTTGCGTTGTTTGTGAATTTTGGAATGGCAATGCCAAATCTTGAACTTGAATCGGCGTCAGCGCAATGTCTTTACTTTAAAGATGTCGAAGGCTAACCAAAACTTCCAAAACTTGCACATATAAGAGTGTGCGCAATCTTGGTTAGAATCAAAAGCTAAAGATGATGCGTTTAGTATTAATCGTTCTTATTGTTGCACTAAGCACCAGCTGCATTCAGGCACAAAGCAAGCCGCCCTTTGACCTCAGTCGACTGTTTGGACGCAGTAATGAGCCCGTTGCAAAGCTGGTGGAGCGCAATTTGCCCGAGGTGCAACAGATGATCGATAGGACGAAGAAGGAGTGCCTGCAGAAGCTAAAGATGCCATCCACGCAGCGATCCCTCATGCACGAAACGAATCCCACCGACAAGGAGAAATGCCTGATGGAGTGTGTGCTCAAGGGCATTCAAGTTGTAAGTTTTACATACGAATATAATTGGCATTGTATTAATCCTATTATTTCCAGATGGACAGCAGCAGCAATCGGTTGAATCTGCGCCGTGTGGAGCAGCTGACAAGCCTGGTCACCGATGACAATAAGCTGGCCATTGCCGTTAGCAGCTCCATGGCCCAGAACTGCAATCGTTCCATCCTCACACAGAATCCCTGTGAGGCAGCCCATCAGCTAAATCAGTGCATTGATCGGCATATGAAGCGCAACCAGATCAAGCTCAGCTGGTGAAGCTGAAGTTCATCATCATCAGCATTATTGTTACTCCAGGATCCAAGTATCCCATCGCATTATTGTTACTCGAGGATCCAAGTATCCCCAGAAATTTATTGCAACAATTTGAATGTAATACAAATTTAGACAGTAAAAAAAAAAACACAAAAATCAAATTAACGATCTTCGGATGATGTCCTCTCCGTTACTCCTTAATGTCTGGTATGTTGTAGCCCGAGGCGCGCATCTCGCGCAGCATGCACATGGAGATGACATGCGCCACCTCGCACCTGGTTCGAACAGTTAAGGATTAAAGTGATTCAAAGTGCTTCACGAATCGACTCACTCATCGCTCTCGCCTGCCGGCGTCTCATTGCACTGGCTCAGTATTGTCTTGGATTGGTCATCCTTGTCGGAGAACATCATGCCCATCATTTCAAGGCTCTTTTCCTCATTGTATTTCATTGCATCCTTGGGCATTAGTTCAAACTGCTGCAGCAGGCAACGCCTCAAACATTTACTCTCATGCGAGGCATCCTCCTTGTTCAGCACCATCTCCTCGATGTGACCTTGCCAAGAGGGAATTTGAATAGGGATTTTGGTTTACTTTGCTCATACATACTCTTCTGTGGCGCTGGATCGCAAGCCTGAGCAAAGGGGTCAACCAAATCAAGCACCTCGCTCAGGTTCATGTCCTCCGACTCGGCATGGACGAGGCTCAGCCAGGCGCCGGCACAAGCCACTAGTACCAGCATAGTCCTTATCCAGTTGTGTTGCATCTGCGTCATTCTTCTCGGTGCTGTTGCTCACTGTATGGGATGTTCAGCAGTGTTCCTACTTTTTATACCGCTCCACATTCGAGCAAACAAGTTCAGAGATCGCAGTTCCATGTAGATCGATCTGTGGATAGCTGGCAACACTGTCTCGTGCACTCTGAATTCCATGCAATCAATACAACTATAATTATATATATACTATATAAATGGCTTGTTTGTTTTATTTATTTAAACCAAGTATCAGAACTAATTACAATAAGGTTAAAACTAACTACTTAAAAAAAAAAAAAAAAAAAAAACATTTTTTTTAGGGAAAAACAAATATTTCCATTTTGGTCCGAAAGCATTTGAACAGTGCATGAGCGGCATCACAGTTATTTTTGATGCCCACAGCGGAGTCGCGGCATTCGTCGATGCCCTTGCGATAGGAGACCTTGTAGCTGTCGGGCATGAGTATCTCCACCTGTTTGAGAGCTCCTTCGACCTGGAATTTCCCCTTCTTCATCTGTGAAAGGATGTAGAATGATTAAGGTAAGCAGTCGAGTAGATCTGGGCAAAACTGACCGTCTGCATCATCTCCATAACGCAATTGATATAGCATTTCGAATCCTTATCATCCGGCGCATTGCCCTCGTGTATGGTATCGGCTATCGCCACCGTCACCTTGGGAAACTTGGGCAGGCACACATCGCGCATTAGCTTTCCGGCAGCCCACATCTGTTCCTCGGTGGCCTGCAAAGGAGAAGTGACACATAATCCGTTTGATATCCATTTGCGAACGATCCTCGACTTACTCCCGACCAACAGAGCGGCAAACCCATTAGGAAACAACCGATCAGCAGATGTACGTAATTCATTGCTCAAACTTTTCTTGAAATTTGAAGTGATTGCTGGTTTTTCAACAACTTTTATACGCGTTTCATTTATTTGTTTGCATTTGCATTTTAATAAGATGTTTGTCCGTCTGAGCCAACCTCTTCGCATCAATTAGGGCCCATTTAATGTCATAGAATTATATGCACAACACAATTGGCATGTGCGTTAAACACAGCAAAGAAAAGGATTTGACTATTGTTCAATCTATGTCTTGAGGCACGCTAAATTGGGGTAGGTCCATTAGCAAGCACAACCCATTATCCACATCGCCTATCATCAGCGGTTAATGCATATTTGCACTATAATTAGCTGACTCTGGTTAGGCCCATCTCGTCACTTGATAGCATATATTTTAATGCAGCGCAACACGCAACGGATCAGCAAGATCTCTCTCCAGAGATTGGGATTTGAGTGAGGAAAAGCACAGCACAGGGTGCACTCTGAAACTAGGCATCAAGTGTGAGAATTATTAGGGTTAAGTTTTTTAATTGACAAGAGGAAAACCTTTGAAGAAAGCTTCAAGCTATCTGTCTCTAGTTTTGCTTTCTAAGTACCTCGATTTCTTCTTGCTATGTTTGATATCGCAGTTAAGCAATCTTAATCTCAAAAATCTATAATCATCATACTTTTACTATATAAAAGCTAATGGGTTTCATTGCCTTTGCTATTTACTAATCACAAGATCACAAGAGGAAAACCTTTGAAGAAAGCTTCAAGCTATCTGTCTCTAGTTTTGCTTTCTAAGTACCTCGATTTCTTCTTGCTATGTTTGATATCGCAGTTAAGCAATCTTAATCTCAAAAATCTATAATCATCATACTTTAATTCTATAAAAGCTAATGCTTTCATTCATTCTTAATCTCAAAATCTATAATCATCATACTTTTACTATATAATGGCTTTCATTGCCTTTGCTATTTACTAATCAATCAATTTGCTCCCCAATTTATTTATTATTTCCATTTGTTGAACTCATGAATAAAGTAATGAACAAATAGGTAAGTGCTATATTTGCCTAAATGTTTAATGAGAGTTTTAGCAAATTGTAGCTTTGAAACTATAATTTTGTTCTGGCTCTGGGACTTAATCGAGTTCAGCCATTGAACTTTGTTTGAAATTATAGTTCGCCATTGTTAAATGGTTTTTCGTGATCCAGCTAAAAAGTACCTGTTATAAGCTCAATTAGCTGTGACTAATCACTTGATATATCTACCATTTATATAATTCTATATTTTGACATAATTAACTCACGACAGCCAATTTCGATTTCTAAATAAGAGATTTAAAACTAATTTACTCCTATACATTTTTTTTTATTATTTTTCTATTTTTTTTACTTATCTTTTTACTTTTATCTATCTATTTTTAAGGTATGATAAAATTTCTTTCTTTCTTTCTGCGATCCTAGTAGGCTGTGTTTGTTTCACAACCGTTTCATACGAAAAAAAAATATTTAACTAACAGTATATTGAAAACATTCAACGAAAATATATTCGAAATATATTCGTGTATAAGTTTCATCGCTTTTTCTTTGCTAAAAATTTGTTTGATAAAGATTTCGAACAGTTCAATATCACTATTCCACTCCAAAGATGTCGGACCACTTTAAGTTCAAGAACTTTTTCGATGGCAGCACCTTGCGCGGACGCGCCAATGTGAGTGTAGTCCTTCGATAATGATCCTACCTATTCCACTCGTGACTTTCCTAAACTTATTTTGCAATTCGATTTGAATTTGCAGGTTGCCAAGGCCACTTGGGCCTCTGTTGGTCTGATCTATGTGCTGGTAAAGATGCGTCGTCGCAGTGCCAAGCGTCGCGAATCCTTCCAATACTGCAAAGGATGCCAGCAGAAGATGTTGATGTAGTCAAGTTCATGTAGCTCCTGCACCACCCTAGTTGCCGTGTCGTAGGATCTAAATCTGTTGTGTTCTCGGTTCGATTTAGCTTCAATAAAACTGTTATCTGTTTCGGACATCAATTATATGCGTTTCTTATTTAACTAGCGTTTATGAAAAATAACAAAAACACCAAAACTGTTTCTTGGTGTGTTTGGAAATATGGTCACCCTAATGGTGGCCATGATTATGGCCTAACCATTAAAGGAAATAAAACGCTGCACTCTTTTAGGGGCACACATATAACTAAAATAGTAACCTTAAACTCGAGGACCAAGATAATAGTCTTGATAGCTTAATTTAAACACCCGGCCTATTTAAACAATCAATTCATTAATATTTGCATTTTATTTCAGATGTTTGCAATGTTTTTCTTTTTTGTTTTGATTTTTGCATTTGTTTTGTTTTTGCAGTAAACACACAACTAGAATTGATCATCATTAGCATATTATTATTTCTTTTGTAGCATATTATCTTATTATAAATAAACATTTAAATTTTTGTAAATAATATCAATATCTTCCTCTTATCAACTGCATACGGCAGATCCTGCCAACGATAAGCTATGTAAGCATATATATATATATAAGTGTGTGTATATGTATATTTATGTTAATGTTGCGTATGTGTTTGTATTTATATGTATATATGTATGCATAGGCATGTATAATTATGAGTGTGTTTGTGTTTGTGTATGTATGTGGACAGTTTATGTAACTAACATTATGCAATACGGAAATAACATTTAATTAACTCTTTAAATTTGCTTATTTTTGCATATTTTTTGGTTTCAAATTCCATTAACTCTACCATTCTCTCTCTTTCGTTCTATAACTCTATATCGTTCTATATTTCTCTTTCTCTCTCTGTATATTTCTATTTCTTTCTCTGTATATTACTATATTACTCTTTCTCTCTCTCACTGTCTGTCTTTATATCCGTTGCTTTCTCGCGTTGTCTTTGTCAGTTTCACGTTTTTCTTCCTTCAATCTGTTCCCAATCCTTTGAATGTGCATTTGTTAATCGATTAAGCAGCTACTTTGCTAAATCTAATGCGTTTTAAGTGCGTTTATCGTGTGTTGTGTTGTGTTGTATGGTTTCAAGCATGTCAGCCAGATATAGCTGATCCTATATAGTATTCAATATCTCGATGCGATGTTTTGTTTGTTTCTGGTTTGTTTTTGTTTAGCCATCGTGACTGGCAACCGATTCCAGATCGCTATTATCCTCGCTGCCAGTCGCCTCGGTGGGTTCGCCCATGGCCACGCGCGCATATTCATCCGTATCAATGCTCTTGCAGAAATGTATCGCATACTTGAGCTTCTCCAGTAGCACAGCCTGCAGCAAACACGAATAGATTAATTGGATTCCAAAATATATATATTCTTACGAATCCTACCTTGCAGGAGTAGCGCGGCATTTTGAGCAGGAAGAAGCACGTGTAGCTCTCGGGCAGAAAATGATCGGGCGGATTTTTCTCGAGCACTTGGAGCACAAAATCGCGTCCCCGGAAATCGGCAATGGTCCGTGGCAGTCGCGTTCGTCCCCAAACAAAGCGCAGGAATAAAGAACGCTCCTGCAACAGTTACAAATTATATGTCAAATGGTTTAGCATATTTATTTTTTGCTACTTACCTGATTGGTAAACTCCTCCATGACGTCCCAGAACCAGCCGACTAGCGCCGAGCTGGGATCAAATCCCTTATAGGTGGCCACTGACTTAAGCAGCCCCAGCGGAATGTCTGGTGAGCCACAGACCATCGCCTGCAGCTCGGCGGCGGAGAAGAGCGATAGCAGTGGCACTGGAATCACCTTGGACATGCCATCGCGCACAGCCTTGACCTGCTCGTCGAACTCGTGCAGACGGAAGCCAAGCGCCAAGCGAACGTATTCCGAACGATTTCTGGGCGAGATGTGCGTATATCTGGTGGACAAAGGAACCTCGTGGCCACGCGCCGACGACGTCGAGAAGGGTAACTCCAGCGTACTGAAGAGCTTGGCGTCATCGTCCATATTACGAATGCATAGCAGACCAGCCACATAGTCCCGATCCACCTCGGTGAGATCTGTGGGACGCAACGGTTCTCCAGTTAGCTGCCGCCACACAGGCTCCGCCAAGCTACAAATCGGAAATAGTGTTAGTATTCGATTCGAAAACACTTATACGTGGCATTGATACTTACTTGAGACTGAGTGGAGATCCGGTGCGCACAGCAATGCCCATGAGGACGCCCAGGAAACGGAACATGTTCATCTGCAGGACGGAGGTAAGCGTCGGATCTAATAGGAAGCAATCACGATTGGCACCAGCCTCGCCACGTCCATTGGGTGTACTGATCAGAAGGGGCACACTGCCATTCTGGAGCTCGTCGCACATCTCGGCAATGGATTCGCTGTAGCCACCGCCGCAATCATCGACGCTCTCGCCGACGAACTTCACCTTCCAGACGCGATGCGGCAATGCCAGGGCCTCCTGGGTGAGCAGCGGCAGCTTCTGGACCATCTGGCCAAAGACGCTCTTCATGCCATCGATGCCGGCGAGACCGTTGCATCGGCTGCGTGAGCGTTTCACCTGGATGCGATTCAGTTCGATGACGGGACCATGTTGCTTGTCACGCACCATTGTCGTCTGGATGACCTTGCGGAAAGCGGCCTCCTTGATATTGTAGACGAGGACATCCTTCAGGGCGCCCAGACTCAGATCGCCGGCTATGGGCAGCATGGCCAGACAGGGGCACAGCAGCTCCGAGAAGTGATGCAGCAAGATGAGACGGGCATGAAGCGCTTCCGGTGACATATCTCTGACTAGATCATATTCGAGCGGCGGATTCGGTAACGGACGCAGTCGCTCGCTCAGCTGGGATGTGGACAGCGCCAGAGTGTGTGCCGAGCCGCAGGTGACCTTCACGATATGCTTGCCTTGGAGTGCAATGACGAGCCGAGGTCGCTGGATGGCGGTAACGGTGCCATCGCCCAGCTGGCCCTCATCATTGTCGCCCCAGGTGAAGACCTCGCCCGCATCGCTGCAGGCGACGCAGTGCAGCGAGCCCGTCGCAATCGAGATGATCTTCTTGCCCTGCAGGGCGGCGACCTTCTTGGGCCGACGCACATGATCCACAGAGCCGTGACCCAAACGATGGAAATCACCCTTGCCCCAGGTATAGACCGCACCGGATTTCGTCAGTGCCACGGAGAACTGGGAGCCGCACTCGACCTTGATCACGCCCAGGCCGGCGAGACTCTCGATCTTGTAGGGTAGCTTACAGCCATCGCTGCCGCCGCGTCCCAGCTTGCCATAATCGCCATCGCCCCAGCTCCACACATTGTCATCGTCCGTGATGCACAGCGTCTGGGCATCGCCGGAGCCACAGGCAATATCAATGGCCCGATAGCCAAGCAGTGCCTCCACCAGTTTCGGGCGCAGCTGATCCTCCGAATCACCATGTCCCAGACGTCCATACCGACCCTTGCCCCATGTCAACACGTGTCCGCTGCCCGTGATGGCCGCCGAGTGGGCACTGCCACAAGCAATGTCCGCCACACTCATGCCATTCAGATGCTCGAGGAGCTTCGGTCGATCGTAGCTCATCCGATTGCCGTGTCCCAGCTTGCCATCCTCGCCCTCGCCCCAGGCGTACACCTCGCCATCGGTGGTCAGCGCCAGGCAATGCTTGCCGCCCGAATTCACCGCCACCTTCTTGACAAACACATGCTGCAGTGAACCCAATAGCGTGGGTATGGACCACGAATCGCTGCCACCGACGCCCAGCCGTCCACCGGAACCATAGCCTGTGGCAAACAGTTTGCCATCGGGGGTGACGGCAAACAGGGATTGCTCGCCACCGGCCAGCTGGACGGGACGCAGCAGGCTGAGTGCTTCGCATGGCGTTGGCGTCTTAATCCGACTGCCCTCCAGTCCGCCCAGCTGGCCGCGATGATTGTGTCCCCAGCCATAGATGGTGCTGGCGCCGCCCCAGCTCAGTGCCCAATCGTCCGGCCGACGGTTGAGCCACTGCAGCAGCTGGGCATCGTGCGGCGCCTGGAACAGCGTATGATCCTCGTGAACCAGCGGTTGCAGCGGCTGTTGCTGCAGTGCAGCCAAATGATGTGCCTGCTGCTCGAGTATCAGCATATGCTCCTGATGCTGCAGCTGGTCCGCCGCCAGCGATGCATTGCTCACCGTGCTGGAGGAGAGCGAGGTTGTCGAGTTGATCAGGGATGCGCCCGGCGAGGGACAGCAGGTAGTGGGCGCCGTTGAGGCCTGCGGCGGTGCTGGCAACATTTCGGTAAACTTCTTGCGCACCTCCGTGCAGAATTGGCGTGGCAGCTCCGTGCGCCGGATCAGGGATTGGGCGACACGTACGGCGATGCAGTAGCGCTTGAACCACGCCCACTTGTGCACATCACCCGAACAGGACATCGAGGAGGAGGAGGCGGCAGCGGCAGCGGCCGCCACAGAGGATGTGGCATTGCAATTGATGGTGCCGCCATTGGAGCCACTGCCGCCGACACCACTTGGCAATGCTGCATCCAGCTGCATGTCGCAGGCAAGCGCCGCCAGGGTCTTGAAGTAATCCGAGTGCATCAGATGAATGCCGCCGCGGACCTGCGGCTCCTCGTACTCGTACTGCCGCAAGAGCTCCGGAATGAGCGGCTGTAGGATCGTGGCCAATGCCGGCTCCTGTGGCCGTGGCGCGTGCTCTAGGAGCAGTACTGCATGTAGTTTCTTCAGCGCCCAGATCCGTTGGGCCGTGCTGAGAGCGCCCAGTTGGGCACAGGCGGCCAGGGCAGCAGCTAAACGGAGCAGCACCTTGGGCTGACGGGGTGCCAGGCGTGCATCCAGCAGGGACATGACCAAAGCCATCGATGGTTGCGACAATACGGCACGATCCGAGCCATTCTCGCCGAGCGTCGCCGCCGGCATGATGGCGTGCACCCAGAAACGCCAGCCCCAACCATTTACAGAGCTATCCGAACAGAATTTCCAGCGTAGCTCGTCACCAGGAACCCGAATCTCGGGCGCCCAGTGGGAGAACTCGCGACCCGAGCGCATGGCCAGCATACGTCCGAGTGAGTCCATGATCACGAGCGGATCATTGCGTTTCTCCGTGCTGCACTGACTATCGAACTCCAGGCGTAACATTTCGGCACCCGGAATCCTGACCGTCCCGTTGACATTCATGTTGTCCACGTAGGGATGACTGCTCTCCTGCATGACGGGCTTGGGCACCTTGCCCAGGCAATGCCGCGACGTGCACAGATCCTCCAGCTCCGTGATGCACGTCTCCAGCAGCATGGCGGCAATCGAGGCATTGCTGCTCAACGAGATCAGGGTTTCGGCAATGGTCTGAGCGGTGCTCGGTGGGCCACAACGTCCACAGACGGCCAGTTTGAGCAACTCGACCAAACTCTTCGCCTCGGGCTCCAGCAGCAGATTGCCAAAGTCGTCCAGACCATGGTTGTGTCCATACTGGGCCAGCATCTCCTCCTGCTGCGTCATCGTGGCAGCCATCACAGACATGGCGCTCGCCGACATCCGCGAATGGGAGCCCGCCGACATACCCGACATCGACAATGACCCCGTCAAGCTTTGGAATGCGCTTAATGGTCCGGCGGGTGGTGGTACGGCGCCTCCTGCAGGTGGGCCCAGCGCTTCGTCCGGACTGTGCTGCTCCTGCAGCAATGCGGCATCACTGGCATCCGCTGGTGCTTCGCCACCACCCTGAGCTATGGCTTGCTGCGCTTGCTGAACACCAGCTGTTCCTACTATTGCTGTCGCACTACCAGAGCCCGAGCCCGAACCCGATCCAGTTCCGGCTGAGCCCGCTGCTGTGTTCAGCTGCTCCTCGAGCTCACTATGGGCGCCCGCCTGGCGAGCAGCCGTCTCCTTGTAGTTGACTTTGCTGTGACTGGTCAGCGCCGCGACGATGAGCTGCCTCGCCTGCAAGATGCTCATCGCACGGAGTACATGACCCAGAGCGGCCTGACGTGCCGCTGGCGTCTCCAGGGCCAAACTCTCGCTAAGACTGGCCTGTGAGCCAGAGTTGGAGCTGGCATTGCTCGAGGACGATGAGCAGCCGGGGCCTGATCCTGCCGCCGATGAGGCCGTTGCCTTGGCATCGATCTTATCCGGCGATGATTGTTGTGCCTCCGTCTCGTAGATGCCCAGACTGCTGCCGCCGAGTGGATCTCGTGTGCTGCCAAATGGCACCGGACCACGTTTCTCCTCATCCAGGCTCGCATTGGGCAGACCCCAGGCCATGGAATGCGAGCTGCCGCAGGCAACACGATTCACAAACACCGCATCCAAGCCAATCACCAAGGCGGGCTTCTTGTTCACAAACGTATTCCCGCTGCCCTGCTGCCCGTGATCATTGTCACCCCAGGCATACACCTGGCCAGTATCGGTAACAGCCAGACAGTGTAGTGCTCCCACCGCCACATGAATGACACGACGTCCACGCAGTCCAGCGATGGGCTGTGGCTTGCGCACATGCTGATCTCCGCCGTGACCCAAACGATAGTAGTCACCCTTGCCCCAGGTCCAGACCTCGCCGGCACGCGTCAGCGCCAAACTGAATTGAGCGCCACATTCGATCTGGATGACACCGATGCCCGAGAGACGTTCGATCTCGTGTGGTGTGGCCGAGCCCTCGCTGCCGCCACGTCCCAGCTTGCCGAAGTCACCGTCGCCCCAGCTATAGACGTTACCCTCTTCGGTTAGCGCCAGGGTCTGGGCATCCCGGCTGCCGCAGGCCACCTGAATGACCCTTTGACCGATAATGGCCGTGACCACTTTGGGCTTCAGTTGTGTGGCATTGTCACCGTGTCCCAGACGTCCGTATTCACCCAATCCCCAGGTGTACAGTTCACCCAGACTGCTGATGGCCGCGGAGTGCGAGGAGCCGCAGGCAATGTCGCGTATCTTCTTGGCCCGCAAGGCCTCCACCAGGCGTGGCTTGTCCAGCGTCGTCCGATTGCCGTGTCCCAGCTTGCCGTCCTCGCCCTCGCCCCAGCTGAACACTTTGCCATCGAGGGTCAAGGCGAGCGCATGCTTGCCACCCGAGTGCACGGCTACCTTCTTCACCACGTACTGATGCAGCACGGGCAGCTGATGCGGCAGCGGCACATTGTGCGTGACACCCAAGCCAAGGCGTCCGTTGGTGCCTTCACCGCAGGCATACACCTTGCCATCCTGGCTGACGACGAACAGTGACTTGGAGCCACCGGCTATGTGTATGGGACGCAGCCGGCTTATGGTCTGCGAGAATGTGGGTACCTTGACCTTGGAACCCTTTAGACCGCCCAGCTGTTCCTTGTCGTTCAGGCCCCAGACCATTACCGTACAGGGCAGATCCTGATCTATATTCGGTAGCAGAGATTCACTTGCTGTGGCATCCGCTGCGCTTCCAACTACACCTGCATCTTTCACTACTCCTGCTCCGCCCGTTCCACCGTATTCGCAGGCCAGGAACTGTGCGTTGGCGAGCATATGCTGGATGTCGGGCTGCTGGCGTCGTCCAACGAACTGAATCCCATGCACCTTGCACTGGATGCCATTGTTCTGGCACTGTTTGATCACAATCTCGATCCAGGGATAATACTGGGCCACCTGCTGCATGAGCATGACCCGACTGGCACCCGCACCTACCGGTATCCAGGTGTACTCCTTCAAGCTATCGACGCACTCGCCCACACGCACCTCCACCAACGACGGCATATGCGAATGATCCTCCGGACTGACGCGCAACGCCAGGCTGTGGACGAGCACGCGATCGTGCAGCTCCAGCCGTATCCAATGGCGACAGGGCACACCGCTGGAGCAGCTCTGCCAGGCAATTGGACTGCCGTCGAGCAGATGCTTGGCAGCACCCTCATTGGAGCTGACCGTCAGGGAACGAATGCAACGTGACCAATCCTCCATGAGATCCGCATTCGCTGGCGGCTGCACCGCTTGCACAGTCATCAAATATTGGGTTTGTGGCGGAATCAATGGTTCCACATCGTTAATGTGACCTTGCCAGTTGGGCTGCTCCGGAAACTCCACGGTTAGCTGTTTGCCCCGCAGCGCCGTCACCTGTCCCACATCCAGTTGACTTCGGGAGCCGCCCAGACGCATCAGTTGTCCCGTGGCACGACCTCCATTGCTCGCTGTGCGCAATCTCACACGAGCGCCCACTGTTAGGGGCGGCGGTGGGCGTGGCAATGTGCCAGCTGGCATCACTTCAACCAGTTCGATGTGCACGAAGCATACCCAATAGGTGCTGCCATGATTGCGCCAATCCACCTGCACGTTGAGATCATGCAATCCCTCCGTATCCACAATGAGCACGGTGCCCATGTCGCCCTGCTTGATCTCCTCAAAGTCGCGACAACAGCGCACCAACATGCCCGGACGCACCAAGGCACGCACATATAAGGCATAATGATCCGCGGTCTGGAAATCCTTGCGCGTCTCCAATTTCATAGCCTGCTGACTGGGCTGACCCTCCTCGACGGTGTCGGAGAAACGGCTGTTGTTGCTCTTACTGGTACTCGAGGTGCTGGTGCTGCTCGTGGTCGTTGTGGTGGTTGTGGTGTTGCTGCTGGAGCTGCTGCTGCGACTGCTGGCATTGCTGCCTCCAGCCGTTGCTGTTCTTCGCTCGAGCGACTTTAGATCTACATTGGCTTCAGGCAACTCCTCCTCCTCCTCGACGTCGGCATCCAACAACTCCGGCTCATTGGCAACGGCTGCCTCGTCCTCATTTATGGTATTCGCACACATATCCGGATGCTCGAGTATCCATTGGACAATCTGTTCGGGCGTCGGTATCGTTTCGGCCTGCAGCGACAGCTGCTTCAATGCCAACTCCACGTTCCGTCGCGTAAAGCCCATCTCCATTATCTGTCCAATTAGCTGGGCATCGCTGGCTGGCGCCGCTGGTCGCCTCTCCAGGCGCTGCGGCAGCGCCGGCTCCAGCACCTGCTGCACCTTGGCCACATTGTACAGCGGTATGCCATGGACCATTGTCGGTTGGGCTGGACTCTCCAGGTGCACCGGCTGCAGCTGATCCTCCGCATTGAGTTGCTCATGGGCCTGGCTGGCCAGTGACTGGACGCAGTTGAGAGCAGCCGTTGCCAGATCCGTATAGCTGTAGCAGGCCTTCACTGGTGATGGTTGGGTTGCTCGCAACAGCAGGCATTGGATGAGCAGTTGTTCTGTGCTTGGTTGATGGCTGATGCCATTAATGAAGCTGCCTCTCCTGCTAATATAATTATTAATATTATGGTTAATGTTGGTGTTGATGTTGTTTTCGGTATTATTGTTAATGTAGCGGCTGAATGAAAGAGGGTGATAACAATTTGAAAGTCAGATTGATTTACTAACAGACTGACTGATTGATTAACTGAACTCAATTAGTTAACAAGTAAGAAGGCTCTAGTCGAGAAATCCCTACTAGACTATAGCCTGAACCCTATACTGCATACCTGACCTAACTGCAATACTCCATATCTCCAGTGTTTCTCAAACGAATTCAATAAAATGCTCGCAGATTGTCATTATTTAGTCTAATCTTTCAAACTGCATCAAAAAGTTTGCCAAATTCAAGATTTTGTTGTTATCGATTACATGTGTATATCGGAAACGGGAAGAGTTATCGAAAATTTGATTCACAGATTGTCATTATTTAGTCTAATCTTTCAAACTGCATCAAAAAGTTTGCCAAATTCAAGATTTTGTTGTTATCGATTACATGTGTATATCGGAAACGGTAAGAGTTATCGAAAATTTGATTCACAGACTGTCATTATTTAGTCTAATCTTTCAAACTGCATCAAAAAGTTTTCCAAATTCAAGATTTTGTTGTTATCGATAACATGTGTATATCGAAAATCGGAAAAGTTATCGAAACTTTATCGACTCGGCTGTTTATGCTGATCAAGAATATATATGCTTTATGGGGTCGGAGATGCTTCCTTCTGCCTGTTACATACTTTTGCACAAATCCATTATACCCTTTTTACCCATTTTCAATGTGTTCGGGGTATAATGATTGATGAGATGTTTGATAGACCGGTTATCGGACTGACTGACAAAGTGATTATAGCTTACCCGTTTGTAATATTGTTGTTGCTGTTGTTGTTATTGTGAGATTCCGATTGCTCTGTCTGTGGTTCCGGTTGTAGCTCCGGCTCTAGTTCCGTTTCCGTTACCTCGTTGCTTTCGATGCTGTTGTAGCCACCGGACGGGGCACGCTGTTTGAGTATCTTGCGAAGAGCCGCCTGATGCCTGTACAGGACACCATTGGTATGTAGAACGGCCAGCTGGAGCTGTTGGCTGCGCAACAGGCGAACATCGAGTCGACCCTCGCTGGCATTGAGGAGCTCCCAGCCAGTATTGTTGTTGGCACCGGCGGCGCCATAGAGAAGCACTGTCCAGGCATTTAGCAGCATTTCGTTCATGGGCAAGCGTGAGAGACTGAAGACGCTGTGGTCCAGCTGGGGAAGCACTGCCGCAAGCGGCACCTTCACCAAACACTGACCCGGTGGTGCGGATGTGACTGAACTTCCTGCTGCTGCAGCTGCTGCAGCTGTGGTGCTACCCGAGACAGGCACACTGAGTGCGAGCAGGCAACGACCCTTGTGCGTAAAGCTGGCGATGATCATGTGACTTCCCTCATAGAAACAATGGAGTCCGACACGCGGGCGCAAATCGTAGCCACCCATGGCACTGAGAACCCCGAGCACAAAGCTGTGCTCCGCATCGAGCGGTGATTGTGGCAACTGTGGCGACTCCACTTGCAGCAATTCAGCGGCAACACAGAGTTTCTGCGCCAGAAATGAATTGATAACCGCATTCCAGTGGGGCAGAGTATGCAGACGACGCAGTAACGCCACCAACTCCTCGGCCACACTGCCCGAATGGGAGGCGGTCAGCAGGACGCGGGTCTTGCCACCCTCCTGAAGTTTGAGCGTTGCATCACCGGGACAATGCAACGCAATGCGGCCGAGTGTGGCAAACAGTTGACGCACCAGCGTAGCCATGCGCGGCTCCTCCTCGACACCCCAAGCAGAGAGGATGCACTGGAGCAGGCGCAGACAATGCAACTGACGATAGACACCACGCTCTGTGGCCGCCGGCTGCTCCAGCAGCGTAAAATAATGCGCCAACCAATTCGCTGAACTTAGCTCCAAACACAAACGAGGACAATCGCCTGCAAAAAGCGTAAAGGATCAGCTTAAAGCTCGTTTGGGACTTTCCGAAACTCACCTGAAATGGCACGTATAAAGCCGAGATTCAACCAGTTGAGACAGTGCACAACATTAGCCAAACCCGGTTTGGGATCGAGCATCGCCCGGAACATGCTGGTCACACCAAGCAACGCATGCCTGTCCAGCTGGGCACCATGAAGTCCACTGCCAACGGCTAGGATCTGCAGTAGCTTGGCCGCACAGTGTCGCAACAGTTTCGATGGATGCGATTCACTGGTGGGCGGCGGTTCTGTCGTACCAACTTCCTCCCGGTCCGGTTCCGTGGGTGAGGCCACATTGAGTGTGCTATCGGCCAGCTGTAGATCATACTGACCCTCCTTGCCCATCCGATACGAATTTGTAGCGCCCGTGTACCATTCAACGCGCACCCAACTAACGTATAAGAATATGGAGCAAACATTAGTAAGGAGAAGAGCATTCGAACTCGAACTCGAATTCGTGTTCTGTGTCTTACCCATCTTCGCCTACTTCGCTGATGATGCGTCCCTCGCCAGGCGGATTGCCATCCTGGTCACCCCATTTCCAATCGGTGCCACGCACAATGCGCGTTCCCACTTTCATGAGCTTGGCAAGATCAGGTCCACTTAGCTGCGCCTTGCTGCACTTCTGCTTCAGCACACTATCCTCGTACAGAACGCTCAGTTCACTCTCGTTGCCCTTGGCGCCAGCATCGGCGCCAGTCTGGGCCAGCAGGCCAAGCACTGTGCCCAGCAATCCCGAGTTGATCAGCAGACCCAGCTCGTTGGCACTCAGCTCCTTGGCGAGCAGGCCGAATACGCTGATGAGAAAGCGGGCACGTGGCAGACGCTTGAGCAGCACATAGGTGCTCAGATTGCAGCTATCCTTGCCGCGCACAGCACTCGCTTGCTCCTGGTTCACGAGACGACGCAATTCACGCACCGCCCAGTCAAGGACGCGCGCCTGGGCGAGTAGGAGACGTGCCTTTTGATACGCGCTCACCATGTTCAGCTGGCCGAGCACATGCTGCGGCGAGACACCGCTGACGGCCGAGTTCAGGTGCAAGCCCAGATAGCCATTCAGCAGACTGTACTGGGTGGCATCGAGCAGACCGTGCAGCTCCAACAGTTGCTGAACCAGCTGCAGACCGGCAAGTCGTAGCTGGAAGCGTTGCATCTGGCAGTACATGGCGCGACGGACTGTCTCCACATCGCAGCTGTCCTGGAGAGCAAAATCGACAATGTCCTGCATGAGAGTGGCGTCCAGTTCGATGTCTGTGTGAAGCTGGCGCTCGTTTAGGCGACGTAACAATGACTCCTCCTCGTCCAGTTGCTTCTGCTCCTTGGGTTTCTTTTCGATGAGCTGCAGCTGCTCCTGCTGCTCATAGATCAACAGCTCCTGTCCCGCCTGCTGTTGCTGTATGCTCGCATTGAGTAAATCCTCGGGCTTCGCCACCGGCTGCTGCTGCTTGGCCTGGCGCAACTCCTGCAGCAGTCGCCGCACAAGCAGCCGGAAGCGTGGTAATCGCTGCAGTATGGGCAGACGATGCAGGGCCCGCTGCTGTGGACTGACTGCGGGACGCACCTCGTAGAGCAGAAAGCGCAAGCGTTCCAGTATGGGTGCACAGACCTCCTTGTAGCTACGATTCATTTGCTGGCGCGTGCGCACCACACTCCATTTGGCCTGATGCACCACACGTATGATCTCGCACAGTTGCTTGGGCGGCACTTGCTGTTGATCGGCCTCCAGAGCGCTGATCACCAGGCCGCCAAGGCACTGATGACGCAGCATTACGGCGCTGAGAAGACGCTCCAATTCTTGCACCGGATGCTCGGTGGCAAACTCTTGATGCCACATCAGATTGTGTGCCTTGCAATAGCGCTCAGTGAGCGTTAGCCAAGCGGCAACCAGTGGTTCGGCCAGACGCGCCTCTGCCAGATCCGCTATAAAATTATCCACACGATTCTGCAGATGTTCGGGTGTGCGACGCACTCGTGGCATTGGTGGCAATGGCGCTTCCGTTGGTGTATTTCCAGCCGTGCTGTGGCTACTGCGTGCCTCACCCTTCTCCTCGTCGAAGGGATTGTTAGGCTGGAGCATAAGCAGGCCACCGCTAAGCAGCGCAGATTTGTCCAGCTGGCGGCATTGCAGCTCCGCCGGCTGCAAACCGGGACCGCTGCACATGAGATTCGCCACCAGGCCCAGCAATTGCGCCAGTGTGCATTCCGAGCTAAAGTGGGTTAAGCATTGTGTTCCCTGCGATGATGCCTGCAAAAGAGAAAAAGAATTTTAAATATGGCGAAATGAAAAGCTTCTTTTTTTATAGCTAACCTTCTCGTCGTTGGCATTCTGGGTCGCCAGGTATTTGCCCAATTTGTGATGCTGTAGCAGTTGTTCCATGACACTGCGATGTCCGGGCGTGCTCAGCTCTGCGGTCAGATCCTTGCCAAGGCCCATTTCAAGCAGTGCACGCAAGTTCTCTGATTCGCAGCTGTAATCAACATACACAAAATTATAGAAACACTTTTCTCAAGGCAATTGTCCTGCAAATTGACGAGGACTAAACCATTATGAAGAAGCAAAAAGCAGTTCCGCTATCAAAGAAGAGCAAACCGAATAAGGCATCGCCACTTAAGGGCTCTTCTGATGCACTACCATCCAAAGGCTTAAAAGGCTCCTCTACACCTCGTAATTCTTCCCTTAATTCTTCTACGAACAAAAAATCTGAAGATGAGATATCTACTCCAGAATCTAGTGACACTTTTTTCATCTTATTGGGGAATTCGCTTATTAATTTTTCATTGCCAACTGTCCCCCCTGGAGGACATTTTCCTAAACCCAAGGTACTGTTTTGGAGACATCGAGAAACCAAAGCCAATATCCCTAACATAATTAGTACTCTGGAACAAATAACAAACGTAATTGGAAGCAAGTTTCTAACTAAGGCTTCTGCCAATAATGGATTTAGAGTCCTTTGCGAGGATATTGATTCGTACCGTCAACTTACTAATTTTTTGAGGAAAATAATATTGATTTTCACACGTATCGCGGATTTCGTGCTACCATACGTCATCTGCATAAATCCACACCCTTAAATTGGATCCGCACGAAACTTGTGGATTTAGGATACAAGGTGCGTTTCCTAAATATCATTAAGAGAAGATTTTCTCGTGAGCCTTTAGATTTGTTCGAGGTTCAGTGTTCGAACCTATCGATAACGTATCCGAGGTTTTGAAAATTACTTCAATCAATTGGTAACCAACAAGTGGTCATTGAACGTCCCTATGGCCCCATGGATACGGTTCAATCCCACAGGTGTCAACGACTTGGGCATACTAAAAACTACTGCCGACAACCATTCAACTGGGTCAAGTGCACCCTACAGTCTAACTTACGTAAAGCCATTGATGTCACAGACATAGCCGGCAAGGATGATGCAACGACTGCCATCAAGCAGCAGATTCTCCATGTCGGCACGCCGCACATAGTGCGTTTCGGGATCTGCGGTTGGCGCCGGTGCTGCGCCCTTGGGTCCGCCGCGGCAAATGATGCCTGGCCAGCCCATGTCGTCGCTATCACGCAATTCGCCCTCGCCCAAAGCTCGATTGAGACGATCCAGAGCACGCAGCAGGGGCAGGCAGAGACGGGCCCAGCGCAGGCTGGGCAGGCACTGGGGCCGATCGCGCTTAAGCAGAACCAAGCCCACCAGCAGCTCGTGCAGCAGTGCATCCGAGATGTCGGCCTGCAGTACGCGACTCAAGGCACCACCAAAGGGATGAGCACCCATCGGGCCCAACTCATTGGACTCGCGACACTGCAGCGCCAGTTCGTGTGCCTGCTGCAATGTGGTCACACAGGCGGGTATCAAACTATGCAAATATTGAGCGAGCAATGCTTCCGCTCCACTGGTATCCTCCTCGTCGCTGGCCTGGTGAATGTATGCCAAAAGCAGACGTTGGAATCGATGCAGCAAACAGAGACTGGGACTAGTGCTGGGCTGATGCAGTTGGTACTGATACTGGTGCTCCTCCACGGGCACCTGCTGCTGCTGCTGCTTGCCCAGCAGCCCCAGCGACAAGCGACTCTGTGTGAGCGCAGCATTGTTGCCCAGCAGCCGTGTGATCAGCTGCAGTAACGGCAGATGCGTTCCATCTGTGCAATCTGTGGAGCACGAGCTGCTCTCCAGCCGTATGGCATGCTGCAACGCTGTCTCCAAGCCACCTTCGGCCATCAATGAGCTCACTAGCAGATCTGTCATAAAACGATGTCCCGCCGAGCAGGCTTGTCCCGGCTCCGAGGGCAGCAGTGCTGTCAGGGTCTGGGCACGCTCCGCTGCCGTGGGCAACAGCACGCTCCAGCCATCCTGCAAAGTCAATTACTCATTAGTCAATGTTATGAGTAATAGTATGAGTGTCAAGGATAAGACCAACCTGAATTGCCTGTTGGGCAGCTATTTGAATCGTACGGAGTACTTGACTGCCACCGGCAAGACTCAGGATGCGTGTCTTCAGGCTGTTGAGCAGCCGTCCACCACTGCCCAATCCCACATTGCGCGGCTCCACGCCATTGGCAATCAGAGCGAGCAACTGCAGACGCACCAGATTGAGGCAAGCGACTGCAATGCATTCCGATTCCTGGTTGGGCGTCTGTCGATTGTCTTGCGCAGCGCTGGCACTGCACATGCCCAGCAGTTGATCCAGCAGCCGGAATGTGGGCTCACCCAGGTCGATGACAAAGGGCGCACGCAGTGGCACACCCTGACGCGTGTTCTGCGTCCAGATCAGGCTCTGCACAGCGGTGCAGGCTATGCCACTGGCTGGCAACGTTGGCAATGTGATCAGTATGGGTTGACGTAGCAATGGTTCACTGCATACGGATGCGGGACAGATTTGCTGGTTATCATTGCGTCCCCAGCCAAAGATCTCACCACTGCTGCTTAGTGCAATGCAATGGGCCACGCCCACAGCAACATTCACGATGCGTTTGTGCTGAAATCGAATGAAATATATTAAATATATATATATATGATTTGCTTTATGTTCGAAATGGTTTACCTGGAGAGTGCTTATAAGTCTGGGCACACTGCAGCCCTGCAGATTGCGTTCGATGAGCTGATGGCCCAGACACGATGCTTTGCCCCAACTATAGAGCTGACCCTCGCCAGTGAGCGCCAAGCTGAACTGGGCGCCAGCAAACACACGCTGAACACGCGGCAGACATTCGATAAGCAGCGGCTGGAGACTGTTGTTGCAGCTGCCATTGCCCAGTTTGCCATAGTCCCCATCGCCCCAGGCATAGACCAGTCCCTCGGTGGTCAGGCAGAGTGTGTGAGCATCGCCGCTGCCAAGGGCAACATCCACCACTTGCTGATCCTTCAGTGCCATCACCATGGTGGGCAAACACTGATCATCCGAGTTGCCATGTCCCAGGCGGCCATAAGTGCCGCGTCCCCAAGTATACAGATTGCCTCGCAATGTGATCGCAGCACTGTAGGAGCAGCCACAGTAGACAGATTTGACGCGTCGCAGGAGGCACTCGATCTTGGTGGGCAGCTCCCTGCCATGACAATCACCATGGCCCAGCCGACGGCTATCCCCAGTACCCCACGAATATGCATTAACTGAAACACAAGAAAGATCAATTAGCTGAGAATTCGTTTAGCCTTGACCTTGACTTGACCTACAGTTATTATCGACGGCCAGGAAGTGACGTCCTTCGCTGTGGGACGCAATCGAGATGAACGTCTCGCTGGCGATGTCCGCAATGTCGAGCAGTTGTGGCTCTAATTCCGGCTTGCTAATGTGCCAGTTGTAGAGCTTGCCCTCCTCGCTGAGCAGCAGCACAATGTCCTCGCTGCAAGCCACCTGCTTCAGCTGAAACTTGCAGTTGAGTAGCGCCGGCGCCGGCGCTGGCCTTTGGCTGGATGCATTTGACCAGCTGAGCGCCGGCTCAACATTGAAGCCCTGCTGCTCCTTGACGAGCGTCGGCCAGCCCAGGGCATAGACCCGCTGCTGGCCCAGCAACGTTTTGTCCGCGTCCAGGTCGTCGTCCTCATTGGTGGAGCGCCGACGCAGGCAGCTGGGCATGTGCGCCATATGCGGCATGTGCGGCTGCACCAGTCGATCCAGATGCGAGATGATTACTACGGCGGCACGCCGCAAATCCACAATTGCGGCGCTGCTCTTGGGCAGCATGAGGAAGCGCAAGAAGGTCTCGGTTGCACTGGCCATAGGTGTGGGCAGCTCCACCGCGTTGCTGGTGCAATAGCTGGAGCTAGAGCTGCTTTGGCTGGCACCCGATTTGGAGCCGAGGTGTTGATAGCGTTGCAGGATGCGCAGCAAGGGTGCTCCTGTTTTTCGCGGCATATCCCTGTTGTCCGCACCATTCACATTGCCATGTCCATGTCCATTGTCGTTGTCCTTCTCCCAGAGCAGCAGCAGGAGGACCACACACTCCAGCGTTGCTGCCAGTGTGCCCTTCTGGACACCCAGCTCGAGCAGCAGGCAGAGCGCCGTATGCCTGTCCGTGAGCGGTGCCAAACAGCGACCGCCCATGGGATCGCCGAGTGCGACGAGGCGCAGAAACTTAATGGAGCGCTCCATGACCTCCAGCCACAGTGGCGAGACTTGGACAGCTGCATCGAAGAGTGTTGCCTCGGGCAGGTCCTGCAGAGATTCGAGCGCCTCGCTCAATAGTTCGCTGCACATTTCCATATCCTCGCCGGAGCGCCAGGCGCGACGCAAGAAGGCGAAACTGAAATTGAGCGCTGCGCGAGTTCCAACGCGAGCCAATCCCAGCGCTGCATGCTCTTGCTCGGGCGGCACAGCTGCCGGCGGACATGGCGCAGGCACAGCAGAATCCTCCTGCTGTTGTTGTTGTGCTTGAGCCTGCTGCTTCTCTTGTTGTTGCTGTTGTTGCCGCTCCGATTGGTTGCGCTTCAGGGCGACAAAGTAGCGCTCATAGATGAACAGCTGCTGGCGCAACTGCTGGGCCGATAGACAGTTGCCGGCGGCACGCAGGGCCAGATCATGAAGTTCAGCTATCAGGGAACGCTGGCAATCGTGCTTGGCCAGCTGATTGGGTGGTTGGCTCCACATCCAGTTGGTTAGGGTGAGCTCCGTGGCGTGCTGCTGGCCGGCGGCTGCCTGCTGAGCCGCTGCCGAGGTCAGCTTCTTGATGGCCGTGTCGGAGTCGAGGGGTCGACAGCTGTCACAGTTGCAGGCGGAGAGGGGGCCACAGAATTCGGATTGACAGCAGGCGCAGTGCAGTTCCTGGGCGCCGCAATAGTGCTTGCCATCGTCGCCGAGATAGGAGAGATTGCCGCGGGCATTGATGAGGGGAGCGGCGGGCGAGGAGACCAGTTCGCAGTCCTGGATCAGATGATTCCAGAGCACTGACCCTTCGGCGGCATTGCGCAGGCAGGCAATGAGATCGGCGCGCAGCCATTTGGCGTCCAGATATGGTAGTGGACGCAAGTAGAGATCACTGATCGGCACCACTCCACTGGAGATCGATGAAGCAGGCGCTTCAGTTCCGTTGCTGGCAGCAGGAGCAGGCGCAGGCGCAGGATTTGGTGCAGCTGTAGCAGAAGGAGCAGCTGAAGCAGCAGCAGGCGGAATAGCTGAGGAGGCAAAGCCAGCGCCAGAGTTGCCCAACCGATTGAACATAATGAGTATGGGCAGCGAGGAGGTTCGTAAGTATCCTTGTTTCTCTTTGTGTCTGGTCCTTCTCTATATGGTATATATATTTGAACTCAAAACTGAACTCCTGCAGCGGCTGGTGCTTCCAATAATAATAATAATAATAATAACTTCATGGCACATTTATAATTAATTGCATTTAATTGCAAGGTGTTTTCTTGATTTCGCTTTTCGCTTGATTTTCCTCTTATTTGTATTTTCGTTGAGATTTAGTTCGTTAAGTTCTGTTGTGGCCGAGGTAAGAATATAATGAAGTAGTTCTTCGGTTACTAGCTGCGTTTCTTGTAGTTGTGGGTGGTGCAGAAGTGGGCGGTCGCGGGGACTGTGGCTGCAGGCTCAGTCAATGTCGTCTGACCCACACACGCACAGAACTTAACACAAACACATACTACACACTCTCACACTCACACCAACACTCACTTATACACGCACAAAAACTAGTGGCTTTGGCTTAGAATGATTCGTAGTTTTCGTTTTCGTTTTCGTTGGCATTGTGAGTGTTCTAAAATTTAAGTTTAAGTTAAACCATATATGTTTGTATGTTCATGACACTTGCACTGATGCTATGCCTTTGAACGCAGTGCGGGCTCACATTATTAAGTTAGTTCATCAATTAAATTGTTCGTTTGTTGCATCTCTTAAGCTAACTAAAAAGTATTTAATCAATTAATAGTCGCCGTTGTTCTGCTTGCACGCGACCAGGCCTGCCAACCTGCTTGCTAAGAACTCCTATCGAGTTTCATGCAATTCGTCGATTTATCGAGTGCAACATCTGGCAGCACTGGCCATGTGTTTACATTTTTCAAATGCAATTTGTGGGCGCGCAACAAATGCACTGAAACCAGGTCACACAGCTCTCATTCAAATGCTAATAATTGCAATGCAACTATTGATCTGGCAGCATTGTCCAACCACTGGCCTTGAATTCATGCATATAACATACATAAAATCCTTATGCTTTGTACCAAAAAAAAAAAAAAAAAAAACTATGCGATGACCTCATCATCGAACGTCATCAAGCAGGCAGTAAATACGCCACCCTCTCCCATAAATCAACCCCAAACTGTGTAACTGGCACAGGGGAAGAAGCCCACCCATCGTAAATAATTGCCTTGGTTTTTATGCCCTCGTTTTTTTTTTCGGTTATTCAATGCCAACAATTTGTGTGTACTTTAGAGGAATAATTCGTTTATTTATCGAATACATTGAAATGCATACACGAGTTGTTCTCAATTTGTTTTTGTTTTTTTGTTGTTTTTTTTTGTTTTTGTTTTATCTTTATATTACTTTGTATTTGTTTAAATAAATAAGATACATACGTTTAATCAATAATAGCAATATTTATCGTGCAAATTTGATAAGCATAATAATTGTTTACGTTTACTTTTTGCTTGTTTTTTTTCGTTTTTTTTTTTTATGAAATAAGTTTTGCATTAAATATATGAAAAAAATATATATGTATTTTTTTGTTTTGTTTTGTTTTTTGTTGTTTGTTTTAATAAGCTGCTCTATATATTTCAATTTACTTTTTCTTTAAAGTAAAAAACGATCTGCGCTTTGGTTCGTCCTTTTGTGAAGTAGCTGGCAAAGTCTGGGATCTGCTCGCCGCGACAGCTGCCGATTCACTCTGAGTTTTCAGGGCGGTCACCCACTGTGACATCTCGTTGTCGTCATGGGCTTGCATCAAGAACTCGGCGCCACTAGCAAGCCTGTATCATGGAGAGGTATGAACATTAATAATGATTGTATAGATAATATGAGTATTATAAGGCACTTACTTCACTCGCAGGACATGCTTCTTCTTGGTGTAATCACTGGCAATTTCGATAGCAGCACCTTGCAGATCGTAGCTGGGTTCGCCGCGGAAGGTCAATTCGGGATTACTCTTATAACCCTTCTGATCTTTGAAGAACGAAACGCGTCCGGCTCGTGCAGCCATATAAACCTATAATCGAGAACATTAACGAACTGACAAACAGAAGTAATGTGGACAGTATATGCTTACCTTATCCCAAGATCTGTTGGATGCCTTCTTGGTTGCCGATTCCCATTCATGCTTTCGTGTCACATAACCCTCTTGACAATCTCCAGCAGCTGGTGTTGCGCCACGCTCTACAGAAGATAATTCGTTTAAATAACGAAACATTTTCAATTTTCAAATAAGCTCGACTATACGATTCAACATATATACAATATATATAAATATTATTTCTATAGCCTACTATAATAATAACATAGCATGAAATAGAGATAGAGAAAGAGAGAGAGAGAGAGAAAGGAATCCAGTTCAGGGTTCTCATGGTCAAGAGTTGTACCTGTTTGTGCCTCGACAACACGCTCAATGTCAACGGCTGAGTCTGCAGCGCCTGCGTTATGTTATTATTGGTTAGTTGATTGTGTTAATCCGGCGATTGATTTGGTTTGATTGAGTAAGCATGAGTGAATGAGATGGAATGTTCAGATTTAATTGGTTATTCTCACATAGTACGAGTGTTTGGTTACACTACAGGATAGTTCATAGATGGTAGATTTTTTATTTTTTTTTTGGTTTTTTGAGAATGGATTTTAACCTCGGTTACGTGCTTTGGAGTAGGGAGAGGTGAGGTATAAGTTAAAGTGAAATTCCAAATTGATAAACGAGTATTGCTTTTCATGGCCTATATGAAAACCTACCTGATTCGTCATGAGAAATGCCCACATCGACGTCGTCGCGTCGCTCAGCCTCACGCTTGGCCAGCTCCGCCGCTTCGGACGCAGCCTTAGCCTCCTGCTCCTCCTTAATGCGTTGTCGGTCCGCCTCTTCGGCCATCTCCTGACGCCTCTTCATTTCCTTAAGCTCAAACTGTGTTGTACAGAAGAGATAATACAAAGAGAAACAGTTTAACAATCAAATATAGTCAATCAATCAGCAGACAAGATAAGATGTGTGTGTGTGTGTGTGTGTGTGTGTGTGTGTGTGTGTGTATGGGTGTGAATCTGAGTCCAAACAATCACTTACTGTTGTCAAACGCTCAAGTGCACTGAAGCGCTCCTCTTGTGCGGCAGCCGACTTTTCAAATGCTTCATGTTTCTTAATCAGATTCTCCACTTCGTCAATGGTGTGTCCCAGCTCGGAAGACAGCAGGTACGGCTCCTGGGCAATAAGCCAAGCCTCGGCAACGGCAGCATCTCTGGCAAACTGATACACCTCAAGAACTGCAAGCAAAAACATATCCGAATTAGTCTAGTCTAGTTTCAAGTTGAAAATCAATTTCAAAGATACATACTCAGTTGAAGGTTCTCCCAGCGTTCCTCCCAGCGCAAGAGTAGCGCATTGCGACTGTTGTTAAGCGACTTCAGACGATCCTTGATGTCTGCGGATGCGTAATGGTTGCGCGTGAGCAGCTCCTTGCCCAGCGATATGCAGGCGCTGAAGTTATCCTCGCGTGTATCGATCTCGGCCTTCAAGCTCTGATGATTGTTCATCAGGAGCTCAACGCCGGAGACGTCACGTGGCTTCTCCGACGTGTTCATTTGACGCACCAGATCCTCCATCCAGATGGTGAGAATGCGCACCATGTTGAAGAAACGGCACAGATCGCCAGTGTCGGCCAGCTTCTGTTTGCGTGCATCGCACATAGCCTGCAGATTGTCCCAGGCGTTCAGCACTTCCTGCTCGCGATTGGTGATCTCCTTGGCCTTGTCACCGGCGTAGGCGTCCTGCAGCTTGGCGGACTCTTCTTGGATCTGTTGAACCTGGGAGTACAACGTGGTCAGATCCTGCAGGAAGTTATGGTGCTTTCGCTGCAGCGTCGATACGGAACCGGCATCGCGACCCAGCTCATCGGAGACACCGTGTTGCTTCTCGAGGATGCGGCCGAGCACGTCCTTGCAGTCATGGAAGAATTTGTGCAGCTCCCGCGAGGCGGCCAGCATTTGGGTGCGTGTCTCGATCAGCTCAAGCAGATCCTGCCACGACTCGTTCAGGTTGTCCTTCCACTCGGCAATGGTGGCCGAGTCCGAGTGTCCAGCCTGAATCAGATTATCAGCGATGCCATTAACCTTGGCGACACGCTCACCACCCACAGCCTCTGTGTCGCGGGCGAACTCATTGAAACGCTCCGAAAGGAGTGTGACATGATCATAATCCTGGCCCAGCTCTTGGGAGCCGGCGACTACTTCGCGATCGGTAATCCATTGCTCCAGATCATCGACCTCGCGGCTTAGCATGAACAGTTGCAGTGCCTCATTGAGGCGAGCACGACGCTCACCGGCCAGATCCTTGAGTCCGGCATAAAGCTTATCCAGCTGGGATTGCTTGACGGCGACGGCATCACCGCTGGACACATCGTCGCTGCTAAACTGGCGTGCTACCTCGCCAAGCTGGCGAATAGTGTTTGCATAGTCTTCGACAGATTGCTCCAAATTTTCGTGCTTCTTCATTAGATTCTGTGCGCTAATCTCATCCTTGCCGCGATCCTCGACCATCATGTAGAGCTCCTGTTCGCTCATCCACGATTCGGCTTCCTGTGCATCAAAGAAGTACTGTTGTACCTTCTCCGACTCCAACAAATGCTTCTTGCGATTCTCGATAGCATCTTTGAGCTCCTGCCACTTGGCTGTCAAATCGCTAATCAGCGCCTCGAACTTCTTGGCATCCTCGTGACCCTCATCGATCAATTTGCGTCCATTGTTGCAGATGGCATTGATGCGCGGCTCATGGTTATCGATCTCGGTGGCCAGCGACTGATTCTTCTTCTTGAGTACATGGACATTGAATAGAGAGTTACCATACTCAGATGAGTTGGCGACCGGCAACTTCTCATCGATCCAGAGCTTCTCGTCTTCGACATCGCGACAGAACTGGAAGGCTTCCTTCTTCTTTTCCAGCTGCTTCTGTCTCTCCAACAGCGGCGCCTTGATCTTCTCGAAGCGCTCCAACACGGCCGTCTTCTTGACAACAATCGGTTCGATCTTCTCCTCGGGCACCGTCTTTTGCAAGTATTCGGTCTGCTTGTCAATTTCCTCTACTTGGCGGGCCTTTACCGCCATCTGTGTCTGGATGACTTGTTGCTTCTGCATCAGGATGTTCACTGAGGTCAAATCGTTAGCGGTGTCACCGCTGACAATCTGCCTTTCCAGATCTGTAATGTACGAGTCGATGTCGTCACAGGTCTGTTGGACGAGAACCTCGCGATTGGCATCGAACAGCAGGGCGCCCTTCTCCTTGGTGTGCACCTCAAGATCATCGAATTGCTTGGCCAGCTCCTTGAGCTTTGGCTCAATGACATCCTTGAATTCGGGCTTTTCCTTCGATAGCTCTTGGGCGGACTTTTCGGCCTCGAAAAGACGCTCCTTGTTGGCGGCAATCTCTGCCTCGAAGGCCTGATGCCTAGTCCACTTGGAGTGTATGGTCTTGGCGCTGCGATAGGTCTCATCCTGAGATGTAACATACTTCTCCTGCACCCACTCGGCCAGCTCCTCCAGATCCTGCAAGAATTCATGCAGTTTCACCTGGTTCTTGAGCTTCTCGTGCTGATCCAGAGCGCGTTGGCGATTATCATCCCGACGTCCAGTGATATTCTCCGCCCGCTTGCCAATCTTGTCGGCATCAAAGTGTTCCTTCTCCACCAGAGTGTCGGCTACTTGGAGCAGAGTATTAATCTTATCATCGTTAGCCTCCATGGTGGTGAGGAATGCCTCGTGACGCTTCAATTGATTCTCGGCTTGTTCCAGGTTAACCGGTGTGTCGTCCTTGCTCAGGAAATGCTCCTGCTGGCTGAGTAGCACCTCGGTCTGACGAGCATCCCGATTGAAAAGCTGTTGATCGAGACTCTGCGATAGCAACACTTGACGATTCTCCCACATCTGGTGCAGTTCCTCCCAGCCATCCTTCAAGGCATTCAAGCGCTCGCGCAAGAACATGTATTGCGGATCTTCGGATGTGTTGCCCTCGGAGGTCAAACGCTCGCCGTACTCCATCATTGATTTGTAATCTTCGGTATAGTTGTCGATCTCCTCACGTATGGACTGATGCTGATTGAGCAGCTTCTCAGCCTCCGGCAGTGATGTGGGCGTGTCCTCAGATGCGACATCCGTTTGGGTCTTGGTCAGCCAGGTCTGGAAGTGATCCAGATCGCGCAGGAAGCGATGCAAATCACCAGCCTCCTCAAGTTTGGAGTCACGCTCCTTTAGCATCTGTGTCAGCTGCTCCCAAATGAGTTCGATTTGTGCGATGCGTTCGCGTATTATCTGGGCCTCCTCTGGATGCTCCACCTCAATGCTGTCTGCTTCGCGACCCAAGCTCGACAATTTGGCTTGGATTGCAGCCAGATCGCGATCCATGCCGCTGAGACGACGCTGCAGTGTCATCACACCAGTAAGATCCATCTCCAGGCTGTCGGTTTCGGTGAGGATGCGCTTCTTGTCCTCAATCCACGAGATTGTCTCGCGGCACTCAATGTAGAAGGTCTGAACGCCATGAGCGGACTTAAGATCATCCATCTTGGCCTCGGCCTTCTCGCGCAGAGTGGACCATTCTTGGTTTAGATGGTTCTGCCTGTCCAGGATCTCATCGGAATTGGGATGCTCCACATGGAGCAGCTGGCGAGCGAGTTGATTGACAACGGCGACACGGGACGCATTCGCATTCATTTCCTTGTCGAAGCCCTCGAAGCGATGCTTCATAATCTCAACATCTTCGATATCCTTGCCGGGCACCATGGTATCCAACATCTTGGTCTTTTCCTTGATCCATTGCTCGACGCCGTCCGCCTCAGACATCAGCTTGTACAGGCTGAGTGCATCCAGAAGACGCTGCTTACGCAGCTTGGCCAATTCGGTTAGCTCCTTGTAGCGTGTATCGATCGCCTCCAGACGCTTGTCCACATTTGCCTTCTCGGGCTCGTTGAGCTTCAGAGTCTCGGCCTGTTTGTGCAGTGCATCGATGACCTCGGCATAGTTCTTCAGCTCTTCGGCAACGTCCTTGTGCTTCTTGAGCAGCGACTGGACATTGGCCTCATCACGGCCCACATCCTCGCTGGAGACAATGCGCAGCGTGTCCAGCATCCAGTTGTCCACGTCATCGGCATCGGCAAACAGCTGGAAGTACTCAACGGCATTCTCCAGACGCTGACGGCGATATTTGGTCAGATCAAGCAGATGATCCCACTTGGACAAAATCTCCTTGAGACGGTCCTTAATGCGATCGGCACCAAAGTGACCCTCAGTGATTAGCTCTGCGCCCACCTTGGCAACATTTTGCAGCTGAGTATCGTGCGATGTGATCTCCGATTCGAGCGCCTTGTGCTTGCTCAGCAGCAGATTGACAGTGGTCAGATCATGACCAATCTCATCTGTCGACACAATCTGCTCCTTCTCCTTGATCCAGTTCTCCTCATCGGCGGTGTCCCAGTAGAACTGCCACAGCTTACGGCTTTCCTCGAGCCGGCTGCGTCGCTCCACAGCCAGACGCACAAGCTCCGCATAGGCATCCTCCAGCTGCTGGACGCGTGAGACAATAATTTCGGGATCGCATGGCTTGTACGATTCGGGATCATCGCTGAGGAACTTCTGGGAGTTCTGCACAACGACCTTAACACGTTCGCCCAGTATATTGATGTCCGCCTCGACCAGCGAGTGCTTTTGCAGCAGATCTTCGACGCCCATCAGATGCTTGCCATAGTCGTCGGTCATTAGCAGTTGCTTGATCTCCTCCATATTGTCGAGAATGTAAAGCATCTCCTGGAAGTTCTGTTGCAGCTGCAGCGATATCTCCAGACGCATGCGACGGGCACGCAGCAGCTCCAACAGATACGTCCACAGACGCATTACGTTATCCTTGCGCAGCAGGATGCGCTTAACATCGTGATAGCGCTCCGACTCAAGCTCATCGCAAACAGCAACGACCGCCTGGACACGCTCCTCATAGGCAAAGATGTCCGTTTCGATGGCCTCGTGCTTCTTGGCAGCTGCTTCCACAGCGGCCAGATCGAACCCAAAGTTGTCCTGGCTAACCAATCGCTGATTCTCTGACAGCCACGTCTCACGCATGGACGCCTTGCGATCGAAACGCGCCGCCAACTGTTCCAGTTTCTCCTGGCGTATGAGCTCCTCACGCAGCGCCAACTCACGCTCGTGCTCGGCCTTCTCGAGACGCTCCCAGGCCTTATTGATATCCGATATCATTTTACCCTCCTTGGGCGTGTAGGGTTTCTGGTTGTTGGCGCGCATCTTGGATTGCAGTGTGAAAAGCAGCACCTCCAGGTTGCCCTTCTCAACGAACTTCGGCGGCTTCTCAATGGTGCGATAGTTGGAGAACTGAGCCAGTTGACCCTGTACGCCAACCAATGAGTTCTCAAACTCACGCTCGCCCAGCGACTGTATCGTCGTCTCGATCCACTTGAGCAGATCGCTGGTGAAGTGCTCATAATCGTGGATCATCTTGTCGTTCTCCATGGCAATGCCAACCACCTTGCCAATACGCTTGCCCTGGACCGTCTCCTGCTTCAGTTTGCTGAAGTAGTGATAGTACGTGACCACATAGGTTATGATCGACTTCTCATCGGGATGTTCGACAAAGACATCCTCGGCATCGAGCAGCTTGGCCAAACCCAGCTTATCCTCGGCCACATCGAATGCATTATTCAGATTGTGTATGGCATTCGTCTTCGATAGCTTCTCGAATTGCACCAGATCTGGACGGTGTTTATGTATGATCGCATTAAAGGCCAATCCATCACGCCACGATGTTGTAAAGTTTCGTACGTTCACATTATGATAGCCAGCGGTCTTCATCTGGCACCACAGCAACAGGGCGTCCTTCGCCGATTTTGTCTCCTTGTTGTCCACCTCCTCAATTGTGATATCTTGTATCTAATTTACAACGCAACAACAACAATAAGTTAAAGATCAAGATCAGAGCTAGCACAAATTTAACTTTCTAACATCGGCAAGTTACTTAAGCCTAAATAACAACATTTTGATGTACAGTCTGTTTTCACTTCACAGGCAAAAATATAACTGTAATATGGCTCTTAAAATTTTTTTGAAATTTTTTATGTATTATTTATTTATTTTTTAATAATATATTTAAACAAATTTGATTATTCATTAAAAAACAAAAAAGTTATAACAAAAACAAATTAACTCTAACTAAATTTGACTGTCAAGAAAGTGTTTTCGTCTTTAAGGATCAGGTAGTAACATAAAGCTAAACTTATGAAATATATTTTTTTAATATTTTGTGTGATAGCCCTTGGCTTTAACAACAGCATTAAGTCTTGAACTCATTGAATTAATTAATTTTTCTATATATACTATTGGTATATTGCTCCACTCTTCTAAAATTATACTTTTTAGCATGGGCCGTGATGTGGGGCGACTTTCTGCGCCCTTTTTTTTTTAGATATGCCCACAAATGTTCAATTGGGTTGATATCTGGGCTCTGGGGTGGAGTTTCAATAACTTTTCCGCAGTTATATAGCAGCCACAGTCGCACATTGGAAGCTTTATGTTTGGGATCGTTATCTTGATAAAACTTAAAGCTGCGATCAAACCCAAATTTATTAGCGCTGTTCTTTAAATTTTCCTTTAAAATGTTAAGATACTGAACAGCATCCATTGTGTTTTCAATAAACACCAAATCGCCCACTCCCTTGCTTGAAAAACACCCCCCCACCATGACCGACAGTTTGCCGTATTTCACCGTCGGTATAATGTTTTTCATTTCCAATGCTGCTAATGGTTTCTGCCATACTCTATTGGATCCCTCGTTGTAATGCAGCATTATCTTGGTCTCATCACAGAATATAACATCATTCCAATAGCTTTGCGGTGTGTTTAAATGGCCAGAAGCGAAGGAAAGGCGTTTTTCCACGTTTACTGCAGACAGCATTGGTTTCTTTCTAGCTGACCGGGACGTGAAATTATGGCTTATTATTGTTTTTCTGACTGTTTCGTGAGAAACATTAACTCCACACTCTAGTGTAGCCTCAATCGCCAGAATTCTAGTCGAAATCATCGGGTTTTGGTTAACCTTTTGCATTATTCCACGCGATGCTCTATGTGACAGTGTTGGCGGTCTTCCACTTGCTACCTTATTTTCCAGTCTATTTTCAGTTTTTGCCCGCCGTATTATGTTTTGGACAGTTCTTTGTTGGAGCTGGAGCATATTGGCAATGTCTTTGGTAGATTTGCCGATGGTATGGTTGTAATAAACCAGTTGGACGACATCAAACGGAATTCTTTTACCAGGCATTTTAATGAATTTTTAAACACGGCTGTAAGTGTCTGCATTCAACTAGTACAATTTTTAAAATGCACAAAATTTGCTTTAAATATGCGCACATGATGACCCGCTATGCAAAAATAACTGTAACTATAACTGTACTAGCAAGAAAGACGAAAGAATGCAAGAATAGCAAAGACGAAAACACTTTCATGACAGTCAAATTTAGTTAGAGTTAATTTGTTTTTGTTATAACTTTTTTGTTTTTTAATGAATAATCAAATTTGTTTAAATATATTATTAAGAAATAAATAAATAATACATAAAAAATTTCAAAAAAATTTTAAGAGCCATATTACAGTTATATTTTTGCCTGTGAAGTGAAAAAACATGCATTTTTCTTCACGCGAAAAGACTTTATTGACAGACTGTATATATTATGAACGAACTCTTTAAGTAACTGCTTCTGCTCAGCGTCTAAAGATTTGACTGAGTCGTCTTCTTACCTGGAAGCGCAAGATAATCGTCCAAATGAGGCCCAGATTGAGTGAGGCATTGCCATCGACAATGTCGTGGGAGCCAATGTTCTCAAGATGGACACGCTGTTCGCGCAGAAACTGGAGCGCTTTATCGACATTCTCCAGGCAGTGAATGCGCATCTTGCCCTTGGTCGGCTTGGGCAAACGTTCGCCGGATAGCACCTCGAGCAGCTTGATTAAATGCTTGCCATCGCGCATATCCACATAGAGATCGGCGATCCGACAATTGACGCGACACAGATGCGAATTAACCCACTTGGTGAACGTCTTCTTCTGTACGCTCTCACGCTCCTCGGCCAAAGCCTTTATGCGCGATCTCTCGAATAGGCGGGAGCTGGAATTACCGCCATCGTACTCGTATTCATCGATATATTCGTTGCCAGGTCCCTGGCTGGGATCCCATCGAACAATTGAAATGTCCGTCGTCATTTTGTCAGCTCTTGCAAATAGTCCACAATTCTCACCGCAAAGAATTCAATTTTGTATTTCTAATTCCGAACCGAAAATAAATCTCAAAGAATAACTGCAAAGAAAATATCACAAAGAAAATAGATGGGCGAAAACGAGAAAGAAGAAAACAGAGAAATTAATTAAATTTGTTTTATATTTTTAATTAATTTATATTTATTCAATTATTAAGTTGTCTAAAAAAACTTGAAATATTTTTTTATTTTTTTTTTTCACGCCTGGTTGGTTTGTGTTTAGTAGTGTTAACTCGTTAACCCCTCCACACTTTCACACCCCTTGCCTATCGATGATTCATAAGACACAATGGCGTCACATTGAGTGGCCTGCGGGTCGCCTAGGTCAACTGGCGTCCAAGTCCGATCACAATTGTCGCTCACTGTACTTATGTATGGATGTTCGCATGTCTGTGCCTATTATTTTGGATACGCGATTACATCACGCCCCATCCGCAAAGCTATTCTCATTCCGGTTTCAAAGTGTGACAGCTTGTGGGAGGTGCTTTTGGGGGGAGACACTGATTTAAATCGCACGGTGATGAAATTGCAGGAAATTCAATTCACAAACAAAAAAAAAAACTATCGAATTGACCGAAATGTCTCATAGATACAAAAAAAGAAATTTATGTGTAGTTGTGCTTAATATATATTTTTTTTTTATCTGTACCAATGGGAACTGTTTTTTCGTACACACACACACACACACACACGCTAGCACGTATTGTGTATGTGTGAACATACAGGTACAAACAAACATACTCCAGCTATGCAAGTGTAATTTGACCTTTATTCAAAACTGAGCAGGTCATTCCCTTCACACAGACATGCATTTCCATTTGTCTATGTGTGTACTGCATAGTTGAGTCAATTATGTTTTTTTTTATATTTAACACATCTTCTTCTTCAATTTGCACTGAAAGCTGATGTAGTTGTTGTTGCTGCCCTACTGATGATTTAATTTATGCTCACAATGAGGCATGAGCTAATTTTGCCCGAACAAGAAACAACAAATAACAGAACTGAAAAAAAAAACAAAAGAATTTAGCACACATTTTTATTTACGTACATATGTATGAGCACACACACACACACACACACACATAAATATTCACATTCACGCAGCTCTATTATCTATTACGTAATATTTTTCTGATTATAGCGAAAACGAAGCTTAAAACTTGCCGACAGACCGACTAAGATGCACGGGAGAGCATGAATAACGAAAACAGAGCGAAAACACCAACAACAACACCACACAACAGTAACAGCAACACAAACAAACAGGCGGCACACGCACCGAGAGTTCGTGAGAGCAGAAAATAAAAATGGAGAGCGTAGCTCAAAGAGAGAGAGAGAGTTAGATGAGGAGAGCTAATGAGAGCAAAAAATAATAATAAAAACGAGTCACAGTGTGTGACTGTGGTAGTAGGTGTGGTGTGGGGGCCAAGCAAGCCCAGTAAATGGGGTAGGTTTTGAACTGAGCTCGGAAGCAACTTTGCAATTATGATTGCATGTCATACATACATATAGATATGTTTTTGCGTGTATACGACGACGTATGTTTAAGTTGATCTTGTTAAAAGTGAGTTCATCACATTGATTTGATTAGCGAGTAAGGCGCGGTCGTTTTCTTGGGACTTGGAGCTTGAAACTTGTGCGATTGTCGTCTTTCAATTCAATTAACCAGGGCAGCGTAGACGCTCAATGCAAACCACCACCGGAGTGAAAACTCCAAATTCTTAATTGTATGTTGTTACATTGTTGTCGATTGTTGTTATACGTATGTATATATATATGGAAAACCTGTTTCGGGACAGCGCTAATGTAATATTTTTTTGTTTATGTGTGTTTAACTTGAAAACGCTCCAAGCTATGAGGCTTCTCTAACTTACTCATTAACACACACACACATACAGGTATGTACATGCATACATATATTATGAATACGTGCTCATTACTTTACAACTGTACAATTTGAGTTATGACCGTTGATTTGTCATTTGTTTTTAGCAGGCGTAAGCGGCATTTACAATGAAGGTGGGCCAAACCTGAACGCACACTAGCATACGCGTTCGAAATCGTATATGTATGTATGTATGTATGAACAAGTGCAGCGCCGTTCATTCTTTTTGGTTCGCTTTTCACCCATTCCAATGTATCGATAAACAACTTCAATTCAACTCGTGACCTCTTGGAAGGATTTCCTATTTTTACATGGGGCGTGTGTATGTGTGTGTGTGCACGTAACTGTATTTCAAAGTGCATTTTACTGTCAATATGCGTGTGAGCGAACACATAAAAGAAAAAGATAGATATAGAGAGAGGAACAGAGCAAAAGATAGATATTGTGCGTTTGTGTGCGTGCGTATTTGTGTACGATTAACAACATTTCATTTATGTATACATGTATGTATAAATGTTTGTATTGATGTATGTGTATATCTTGATTAAATATTGCCTTTTATCGCACTTTTCATTCGGTCACTTCTGACGCAAATGTTACTCAAGTTTTTTTTTTCTTTCGTACCGTTGCTTTAATACTTCATTTACTTAAGTGTGTCACATTTTTGTTTTGATTTGATGTTGCAAGTTTAATTTCGATTCACAGTTTATTCAGCAAGAAATATTCGTTCAATTTTCTTTAACTGCATAAGCGTAAATGTGTAGCACACAGTACCACTCAACACTCGACTCGAATCGAATCGACTCTACTACGCTACGTTCTCACATCTCACATACTATACGAACTGAAAACACCGAATGATGTCATCAACGGCAGCAGCGACTGCGATAGTCGGGGCAGGCAATTTTAATCGATGATGTTTTTATTATGTACGTATGTACATAGATACATACGTACCGAATGTGTGATCGTGTATCCATGCATGCATATATACATGGATTACATATCAGTTATTTAATGGCGACTAAAGTTACACACAGACTGTCCCACTTTTAAAGCTTTCAGATACTTTTTGGCTCACTTAGTCTTCTTCTTCTTGTCACTATACACTGGTGTAAGGTACAATTCGGTACTACTACGACTACTACTGGGCGTTGGTCTATTTCTTGACGTTTGATTTTCCATTTGCCGCTTATTTTCACTGCACTTTTAGCAACTTTCACTTACCTACTCGGCAAATTTGCTGTTCAATTTTCCCTAATTGATTCATAAAACACACAATTCATATAGGTTCTTCACGGTATTTTTATTTTTATTCACATTTATTCTTTGCGGTCGAACTTCACTTGCGAGTAAAAAAAAAGTGACTGCTGAATACGAGTGGAAAATGTATGTATCAGTGAAAATAAAATATCGAAACTTCGATACATCGATGCGGCTCACTCATATAAAACAAAAAAGACTCGATACTTTCGATGGACAAGTTGGCAGCACTAACTTATGAACTTATAACATCTCTGGCATGTAAAGAATTGCAAATCGCAATAACTATAAATGCAAATCAATCAATCCCAATAATTTTAAATTGTCAACATTATCATAAGTTAAGCCAGGTGGCAAAAGTTGCATGTAATAAATAGTTTAAACTTGCAGCAAAAATGCATGAAATTGCGCTAAATAATACCAAATTGTTTGTAACTTATCGTTATCGATTCCACAGCGATACCGCAGTTGTGGTATCTTCATTGAATTTAACACCGATGCGGAGGTGCATCCAACCGGCAACAATCGAAAGATATACACACGCGACAATTGCGGCAATTTGGCAACAGGTTCCATTGGCAGTCGGCGGCCGTCGCCCGCCTACACAAACATATCAGACATGCCTGCCCCGAACGAAAAGGAGGGGAAGGAGAAACAGCTTTACGATGTCTCGGAGCGTGTGTTTGCCGCCATGCAAAATCTGGACATAACATTGCTAGCAAGCTATCCGGAGCTAGAGATACGACCGGTGCTGCCTTCGCTCGTGCGCATGAGCCTCCTCTCGCCGCTCGACAACACAACCTCCTCAATGGAGTCGCGCAAGGAGATCCTCGCCGTTCTCATTAGCATTGAGGTGGTCAACAGCATTGTATCCTACCTGCAGGTCAACTACCATGAGCTCGAGAACGATCTAAAAAAGGAGCTAGCAGTACTACAGAAAACCTCGAGTGCCAACAGCGGCAATGGCAACGGCAATGGCAATGGAAACGGAGATGACACGGGTGAACCCCAGCCACAGCCAGAGTACGGATTGCAGTCGGGCATTGCGCTTGGATTCGAGCGTGCGGATGTGGCCCGCAAGGTGCGTGTTGTGCTTTCGGAGATATTCAGTCTGCAGCAACAAGTATCTGGCACCGCCTCAGCCAGCTCTGCCGCCGGCTCGGGCTCGGGCTCTGGTTCCGGCTCGGGCTCGGGCCCCATTGCCGAACCGAAGCCAACGAAGGGACAGCCGGGACACATGGAAATTCTCGATGATGGCATTTATCTGGAGGAGGTTGTCGACATTCTGTGCATTGCTTTGGCCGAGCTGCCCTCGCTGCTGAACATAATGGAGCTGGTGGATGCACTGGTCACCGTGCCCAATGGCTATCGTATCATTTGCGCATTGGTCGCCAATTTTCCCGACTGCTATCGTGATATCGTCTCCCATGTGATAGCCAACTACAGCGACGAGGAGGGTGGCGATGGCAAAAACCGACTGCTCCTGCTGATGGCCCTCAGCGAAATGAATCCATCGCAGGCGCTGGCCAATCGCTCCATGTGCGTGGACATGATGAAAGTGCCTTCCTTCATGCTCAAGCTAGCGCTTAAGCATCCCGATGATCTTGTAAGTCATTACCCCCCAACATCTTTCCGAATCTCATATTCGATATGTCTTGTGTTCCAGGTTGCCTTCCTCACCGGTCTGCTGCTGGGCAACGATCAGAATCTGCGCTCCTGGTTTGCGGTCTACATTCGCACGAGTCAGAAGCGCAAGGGTGATGCACTGAATCTGGTGCGCGTCGAGCTGCTCCAGAAGATAACCAAGCTAACCACCAAAGCGGCCGACATCAAAGATTTCAATCTGCAGGGAGCGGTGCTGTTGCGTCTCTATTGTGCGCTCCGTGGCATTGGTGGGCTCAAGTTCAACGACGACGAGATCAATGCGCTCTCCCAGCTGGTCACCAGCTGTCCAAAGGCAACACCATCGGGTGTGCGCTTTGTAACGCTCGCGCTCTGCATGCTGATCGCATGTCCGTCGCTGGTGTCGACCACAGCGTTGGAGAACAAGGCGGTCGAATGGCTGCAGTGGCTCATCCGGGAGGATGCCTTCTTCTGCAAGCGCTCTGGGACGTGTAGTTCCCTGGGCGAAATGCTGCTGCTGCTGGCCATACACTTTCATAGCAATCAGATCACGGCTATCAGTGAAATGGTCTGCTCCACGCTCGCCATGAAGATACCGATCCGGCCAAATAGCACGAATCGTATCAAGCAGCTGTTCACACAGGATCTGTTCACGGAGCAGGTGGTCGCACTGCATGCGGTGAGGGTGCCGGTGACGCCGCAATTGAATGGCACCATACCCGGCTACCTGCCCGTCCACTGCATCCATCAGCTGCTCAAATCGCGCACCTTTCTCAAGCACAAGGTGCCCATTAAGTCCTGGATCTTCAAGCAGATCTGTAGCTCAGTGCGACCGGTGCATCCGGTGATGCCGGCACTGGTCGAGGTGTATGTCAATACGCTGATCATACCGAATCCCGCCGGCAAGATGAGCGTCGATCACATGCATCGTCCCTTCACCGATCTGGAGATCCTGCACGTCTTTCGCGATTCGCCGCTAACAATCTTTGCGGACGATATGCAACCGCTGGCGGCCAGTGATGAGCTTGCCCAGGTGTCCGTCGCCTGTCCGCTCACCTCACAGCTCCTGATGATCTACTATCTGATGCTCTACGAGGATACGCGTCTGATGAATCTCAGCGCTGTGGGCGGACGCAAGCACAAGGAGTATTCCATCAATCTAATTGGCGGCCTGCCGCTCAAATATCTGGTGCAAAAGGCGCATCAATACCACAACGACTATCTGACACTCTTCCATCCGCTGCTGCGGCTCATCATCTCGAACTATCCGCATCTGAGCCTGGTCGACGATTGGCTCGAGGTGGAGACCCACTATCTGCTGTCCGCGAGCAACACCTGCGGCTCGTGCCACGATCCCCTCGATCCCAGTCGCTATGACCTCAAGCCGGAGCTACTGACGGGCGCCCTGGACACGCTGCAAACGAATCCACAGCGGGCGGTTCAGGTGTTCAAGCGACTGCTGCAGCTGCCACCCGAATCCTTGGCTCAATATGCGTACACATTGGTCAAGCATTTGCCCGTGGTGTTTGAGCAGGATGTGCCGCGATTTATCAAGGAGCTGTACCATGATCTCTGGCTGCGTCTCAATGCCGTGCTGCCCACCACGTTCTGGATCATGTCCTTGCGCGCCATTAGCAACAATACGGATACGTTAACGCATCGCACATTTGCCAACGAAAGCCTTATCGAACCCATGGATGTGCTGGGGTAAGTTTCAATTAGAGCGAGACGAACATTTCTATATCTCTCTCTCTCTCTCTCTGTCTATCTAGTTGTCCACGTCATGTGTTTAGTTCACCATATATGCTCGTTATACTGCTGCGCATTTTGAAGGGCAGTCTGGCCGCATCCAAAACCTATCTCAATGTGCAAATGCTCCAGAAACAGGTGCTGGACAAGAACGGTCTGGTGCAAACGGATGCGGATCGCGAAGAGCTCAAGACAACACTGATTGCATCGCAGGAGAGCGCAGCCGTGCACATATTGCTCGAGGTCCTGGAGTATATGGATCGAAAGGCCGATACGCGTGTGGCGGAGTTGGAGCTGAGAGAGATCCAGGGCATCATTGGCACGTACGTGCATCAGGCATTCATCTCGGAGCCATCGCTGGCCAAGCTGGTACACTTTCAGACATATCCCAAATCGGTTATACCCATGATTGTCGCCAGTGTGCCCTCGATGCACATCTGCATTGATTTCGTTCACGAGTTTCTCAATGTTACCGAAATGGATAAGCAACTGTTTACCATTGAGTTGACATCGCATCTGGTGCTCAATTATTCCATACCCAAGAGTTTGGGCGTCTCCAAGTTCTGTCTGAATGTGATCCAGACGACGATCTCGCTGCTCACCGCGACGGCCAAGTGCAAGTATCTCAAGAATGTGCTGCCAGCGATGGTGCGTTTTGTTGAAACGTTTCCCATACTGGTCGATGATTGTGTGAACATTTTGATGAGCACTGGACGCATCCTGCACTCGCAATCCTCGCTGGGTATCACCTCCATGCAAATACCATTAACGGAGAGCGCCAAGCTGTGCGCCTATCGCGGCGCTCAGTTTCATATCACATTGATCGAGGAGACTTTTAAAGTTCTCGTCGAGGCGATCATGAAGAAGTCGGAACTCTACTAGGCAAGGACTATTTGACCATATTGTTGGTTGTGCTCATGAGCATGGCCACAATATATTATATAAATGAATATATATATATATATTTTTACATTAAGCAAACAGTTATAAATATGTAGTAGATTACCTTTGTACCTCCTTCGATTCGATTTGTCAGTAAAACGCTTTACACAACATTTCAAACAAATTGTGAATTCTTCACGCTCTTAAGTGCTTTTCAGCTAGCTTATACTAAGGTTATCAATATATATATTCTAAAAGAGAAAGATGCTTTTAAAAGTCGACATATATACGTAGTATATATACATATACGATTTGCATTGTGAGCTAAATGGAATAACTTTATGATATGTAAGAAAGTCTTGGTATGAAAATCAAATATGTTTTTTATACCCTGAACCCATTGAAAAAGGGTAAAAAGGTTATAATGGTTTTGTGCAAAAGTATGTAACAGGCAGAAGGAAGCATCTCCGACCCCATAAAGTATATATATTCTTGATCAGCATCAACAGCCGAGTCGATATATATGAACGCGTCGATCTCAGAGACTATGAGAGCTCGAGACTCCAGATTTGGTACATAAGCTCGCCTAATCCATAGGCAGTACAAATTTGTTTTAGATTTTCGATAAATCTTCCCGTTTCCGATATACACATGTGATCGATAACAACAAAATCTTGAATTTGGAAAACTTTTTGATGCAGTTTGAAAGATTAGACTAAATAATGACAATCTGTGAAATTTTGCATTGATAACTTTTCCGGTTTCCGATATACACATGTGATCGATAACAACAAAATCTTGAATTTGGAAAACTTTTTGATGCAGTTTGAAAGATTAGACTAAATAATGACAATCTGTGAAAATTTTATTGAAATCGGTTGAGAAACATTGGAGATATGGAGTATTGATGTTAAGAAAGTATGCACTATGCCGCAGTCTTCTCAAACTTGTTTTAGTTGACACTGTGTATTAGTACCCTATAATCTTCGGCTAGCCGAAGCCTCCTCCATCGTAGCTAGGATCTTGTTTTTTTATGTAATGCTTAAGTTTCTGTATCCTGATAATGTAGCTTGACTGATCCGACTTTCAAGGGAACTTCGTTTCAAAGACTTTTCTTTGTAACTTTTTTTTTTGTAATATATATTTGTTTGTATTTATTTTACAGCTAACGGTATTTCTTGGATTTACATATATAACATGTAAAAAAAATAGTATTAAGGAATAGTTTAAAAAAAATTAGAATCATCGAACATGAGGATGCGTGAACGCCAGCATACGAGATCAGGCCAAAGTCCCAAAACGTTGTGATAGCGTAAGGACACATACAACAAGTGGACACCAAAAGGAATACGTTCGAATAGTAGGTTTAAATGCGAAGCAAAGCTCTCGGATACTGTTACTGCTCCGAGTACATGAGTGTATGATCTGTGTGTGTGTGTTGTTGTTGTTGTTGTTGTTGTTGTGTGTATGAGCAAGCGCGGCAGCACTTTTTAAGGAAGAGAATGTAATGTGGTATTGGCGCGCGGATCTTGCAACAAAGAAGAGGATTGCCCATGCATCTCGTAGTCTGGCGTTGTGTGCATCTCATGCACCTAAACATATGATTGGTGTGTGTGTGTGTGTGTGTGTGTATGATGTAACTGTGTTTTGGTTTACATCATGCCACCCATGCCGCCCATGCCTCCCATGCCGCCCATGCCACCCATACCGCCCATGGCTGGAGCAGCATCGTCCTTGGGCAGCTCAGTGACAACAGCCTCAGCGGTGGTCAGGAGCGAGGCGACGCCGGCAGCGTCAGTGATGGCGGTGCGCACCACCTTGGTGGGATCAATGATGCCCTTCTCGATCAGGTTGCCGTATTCGCTCTTGAGCGCATCATAGCCAAAGTCACCGGATTGGGTCTCCACCTTGGCCACGACCATGGCGCCATCGACACCAGCGTTCTTGGCAATGGTCATCGTTGGCATACGGAGAGCGCGACGCACAATGTCAACGCCCAGGACCTGCGAAAGGAAACCGACAGGTTGTTAAGAGAGGATTTGCGATGGAATCGTGTACTGCTTACCTGATCTTCATTCTGGGTAACAACTTCATCCAGTTTGGGAATGCAACGCAAGAGAGCGGTGCCACCACCGGGCACGATGCCCTCTTCGACGGCAGCGCGTGTGGCATTGAGTGCATCATGGACACGATCCTTCTTCTCGTTGACCTCCACCTCGCTGGAGCCGCCGACGCGCAACAGAGCAACGCCGGAGGCAAGACGAGCGAGACGCTCTTGGAGTTTCTCCTTTTCGTATTCGGAGGTGGTGTCGGTGATCTGTTCCTTGATCTGATCAACGCGACGCTGCACATCCTCCTTCTTGCCCTTGCCCTTCAGGAGCAGTGTGTCGTCCTTGGTGACAACCACCTCGCCCACCTGGCCCAAGTCACTGATCTTGACATCCTCCAACTTGACGAGATCGGCATCATCGCCGAAAACAATGCCGCCCGAGGCGATAGCCATGTCGGTCAATGTGGATTTGCGATTGTCACCGAAACCGGGTGCCTTGACGGCGGCGACCTGGAGGCCGATCTTGAGGCGATTCACCACCAGAGTGCTGAGTGCCTCGCCATCGATATCCTCGGCAATGATGACCAGTGGCTTGCGCTGTGCGTTGGCCAGCTCGAGAGCTGGAATGATGCTCTGCACCGAAGAGATCTTCTTCTCGGACAGCAGCAGCAGGGCATCCTGGAACTCAACCTTGGCGCCCTTGGACGAGTTGATGAAATAGGGCGAGATGTAGCCACGATCGAACTTCATGCCCTCGATCACCTCCAGCTCATCGATGAGGGTCTTGCCATCCTTGACGGTGATGACACCATCGCGTCCCACACGCTTCATCGCATCGCTGATGAGTTTGCCAATAGCCTGGTCACCGTTAGCCGAGATTGTGGCCACCTGGGCGATCTCCTCGGGTGTCTTAACTGGACGCGACATGCTCTTCAGATTGTCCTTAACGGTTTCCACGGCCAACATGACGCCGCGACGAATCTCGACGGGATTGGCGCCCCTTGAGATCTTCTCGAAACCTTCCTTGGCAATGGCACGGGCCAGCACCGTGGCTGTGGTGGTGCCATCACCAGCCTCCTCATTGGTATTGTTCGCCACATCCTGGACGAGCTTGGCACCAATGTTCTGGAACTTGTCCTTCAGCTCAATGGCCTTGGCCACCGTCACGCCATCCTTGGTGATCTTGGGTGAGCCCCAAGATTGCTCAATGATTACGTTGCGACCTTTGGGTCCCATGGTCACGGCCACAGCGTCGGCGAGCACATCCACGCCCTGCAGCATCATGGCGCGCACCTCGGGCCCGAACTTGACATCCTTTGCATAGCTGCGCAGCGCCAGCTGGCGGCTGAGGTTGGTGCGTGCAAGTGAAACTGGTAAGCGGAACATCTGCGAAACGATATAAAAAAGTATCGATGAGCACACAACGAAAAGAAACAGAGAGAGAGAGAGGGAGAGAAGAACTAAACACGTGCGGTTCTTATAGTAAAATAAACTGGCAATTGGATTTCACTACAATTTCCCTATATTTAATCATTTTTTTTTTTTTTAGCCCGCATAGAGATAAGACAATGGCGTTCGATAACGTTGAAGCGAGAAAAACTCTTCCAGAACAAACCATTTATGTAACACCACACATACACATATGCATGCATGCATGTGTGTGTGTGTGTGTGAGTTGATGCAATGTTTTTGGCTTGTTATGAAAGATGTGATTACATATGTTCATTTAAGCACTTTAAACACAATGTTCTTTTATAGAAAACACGCAACACTCTCTCTCTTTTACGCACATTTAAAATATTAATTCAAACATTGCAGCCGAGCACCGGCGAAGAAAAAACATGTGCGCTCGCTGTTACGTGAGTGTATGGGAATGTGTGCGCCGCCCTGGAAAACAATTCCAATACGAATTACACCGTTTTAAATGAAATTATCTACTGGTGGAGGAGCGGCCGCAGAATGTGTCTATTGTGAATATAAATAACTTACGTGTGCGTTTGCTTCTTAATTGAGTCTTGTTAGGTTTGGAAGGTTCTAGAAAGAAGCTTCTCGCTCGCTTTGCCGGCTTTCTCTTCTTATATAACACAAAAATCGCACACAACAATGATAATGCAATAATGATAATGGACACACGCGGTATTTAGGTAAAAATAAATATTAAAAATATTACTTACTTTGATACTGCTTTTATTTTGTTATGAATAAACTTCACAAAAAGATTTGTATGGAATTTCCGATTCAAATTTGATCTAAATTAACAAGCTCACTTGCTTGAAATGTGCCGCAGGCGGACTCCTAACCTTAACAAGACTTTTAAATGAGTGAACTTGTCAATGTGACCACAGTGGGTAAGCATGAAAATCAGCTAAATTTAGTATTTTAATACCACTTTGTGTTCTAGGTAATTTAAGGAAAAAAAAACGATAAGTCGATAGAAATGAATTTTGTGAATATTTTTATTCCAATAAAAGAAACTATAATAAACATTGCATTTATGAGTTTATAATTTGTATTCTTTGCTCGATGCCTGCTGTTATGATTCCAACCTCACTCATGTACTCCATTAAAGCGTCTAAATCAAAGGGTCCCTGCCTGTAAAGTATATTCGTGAATATTGTGTTTCAATTCGTATTTTAAAATGAACTTACTCAAGCTCTTTAGCATTATCGCTTATCAGGGAGAAACCGTTCTTGCCATTGGCCAGATATTCCATGACCACCAGACGATAATTCAAATGCCGTTCCAAGGGCTCATACTGCGGTATGGAACAGTTGGCACAACGCACAAACAAACTGGTAATACGTTGACTCGGCCTTAGCTTTAGGTTGTAGCTGATCCTTAGACCGGAGACTTGCAGGAAACGCTTGGATGATGGCGTTGATAGACTAGCATTCATTGAGGCTACACTGTCCTCCAGTAGCTGCCATAGATGCTCACCCAGCAAGGTCAAAGCATACAAACGATTCTCCCACGGGCACATGGCTACCAACTGTTTATAGGTTATGTCTATCAAAAAAAGATATTATTGAGGATTTATATCGAAATGTGGTTGCACTTACTGCCCGCTGGTATGGCCACACGAAAGTTTCCCTGGCTGGTCAAAGCAATCGTCACATTGCTCCAATTGTTCGCCTTGGCTGAAGCATCCTTAACAAACTGTAAAAGCCAAACAATTAGGAAACTTCTTTGACCTGACTATATATACGCACTGCATGGAGCATGGCATCCGTATAGAAGTTGCCCAAATTGCATTCGCCTTGCGCACATTCCGATTGCTGCAATTGAACCCGACTGTTGCCAACAATCCGATTGGACTCCTCCTGCAAAAGGTCCTGCCAGGGCTTTAGAGCTACGACAACGTCGTTGGCTTTGGACGTGTAAGTGAAAGAAAAGTGATAAGTTATTATCATTCCAAGAGGAATATGACAGATCATAGATGAATATGACTGATAGCTTGACTGATTGATTGATAACTGACATATTGACTGACTTTTAAGCCCAAAAACCACTTAGGACAGGTAAAAAATAAGTAAGAAGGCTCTAGTCGAGAAGTCCCAACTAGACTATACCCTGAACCCTATACTTTACGCATACAGTCACTGCTTGCAAGTATGTGTGAGTGTGTGTGTGTATACGCGTATAGTGCATACCTGCTTAACTTCAATACTCCATATCTCCAGTGTTTCTCAACCGATTTCAATAAAATGTTCACAATTTGTCATAATTTCGTCTAATCTTTCAAACTGCATAATAAAGATTTCTGAATTCAAGATTTTGTTGTTATCGATCACATGTGTATATCGGAAACCGGAAGAGTTATCAATACAAAATTTCACAGATTGTCATTATTTCGTCTAATGTTTCAAACTGCATCAAAAAGTTTTCTAAATTCAAGAGTTTGTTGTTATCGATCACATGTGTATATCGGACACAGATTGTCATTATTTCGTCTAATGTTTCAAACTGCATCAAAAAGTTTTCTAAATTCAAGAGTTTGTTGTTATCGATAACATGTGTATATCGAAAATCGGAAAAGTTATCGAAACTTTATCGACTCGGCTGTTGATGCTGATAAAGAATATATATACTTTATGGGGTCGGAGATGCTTCCTTTTGCCTGTTACATACTTTTGCACAAAACCATTATACCCTTTTTACCCATTTTCAATGGGTTCAGGGTATAAAAAAAATTACTTAAACGAATTAGAAGAAAGAGCTTCAATTGACATTTATTTATAATAGTAAACTAGGAAAAAAAAACAATACAAATAGATTAGGAAAAGGTGTTTATTTTAGAACAGTTATGCGAGCCTCGATACCCGCATAGATGGGATCACTGTGTTCGGTGTACGAGACAAGCGCATCCATATCCGTAACGCTAATTCTGCAAGAGAAGGAACATTAGGAACGATCATCGACAAGAAGCGGATTGGTGCTTACTGAATGTCTGTGCCTTCGGCTAGCATGGAGAAACCATCGCCACCGCCCTGTAAGAAATCCGGGCTGACAACGCGATACAACTTAGTGAGCTCCAATGGCTCATAGACGGGCACACTGCAGTCGGAGCAGCGCACTTGGACGGAGACGACGCGTGAGTTGACTGGCTTGGTATAGTCATAGGTGACCTTCAAGCCGGCCACTTGGAGAAAGTATTGCGAACTGGTTAACCCGTTCGGCAGATCGATCTTGGAAACCGAATGCTCCAGAGCCTCAATGATTTTGCTGCCAGGCAGATTGTAGGCCACCAGTTTGTTCTCAAACGGCGACATTGTGACCATGTGTGCATAAGTCAGATCTGGGGATAGGAAACTATAGAGCTGGATCTTTGTGGAATTTTTGGTCTACTTACTGCCTCGCAAAAGTGCTACGCGCAGTCCGCCGGTAGCTCCCAGTCCAATTGAAACATTCGACCACGCTTTGTCTTCAAAGGGTGTTAGACCCGTGAACTGGAATCAGTAGAAAGATTACTTTGCGTTGTGGAGGAAGGGTGAAGTAACTAGGTGCGATGCTCACCGAATGGACCATTGCATCGCAAAAGAAGTTGCCCAGATTGCACTCCCTGTTGCTGCAATCGTTCTTGGTCAGGTCGACCAGGGTACGCCCGAGGACCACATTACCCGCCACATCCATAATCTCTTTCCAGGGCTGCAATGCCGCCAGCACTACTTCATCTACACAAGTAGACAAATGACTCTTTATCATTATTAAGATTCATGTCTAACCCGTCGACCTTAGACTGGTTTTCCCTAACCCATGCCAATCAAACGAAGTTATCCAAAGGTAATACCTCTAAGGAATATCTAGCTTTCAATATTTGCTCTTCCCATTAATCTGCTTTTGATTTCCCTTGTAATGGGATTTTTAAAGTCATTTCAAAAGTTCTCGGAACTCACCCTCAGGTACATCCTTGCTCATGTAGATAGGTGCACCCTCAAAGTCCAGAACGTCGCCATTGGCATCGAAGTAGACCGTTATATTGCCAACATATTTGGCATAGGCGCCCGCCTGAACAATAAGTACCCGATGACCACTGGGCTGATGGTACACCTGCGTGGGATAATCACCCTGAGGCTTGTCCAGACCCGGCGGAACATCGCCAGTGTAGAGGAAGGTGTGCGAATGGGAGCCAATAATCACATCGATGACATCCCCAGCACGCGCAGCGATCTCTTTGTCCACGCTGTAGCCGCAGTGCGAGATGACAACGATGATATTGGCACCCTGAGCCATCAACAACTTGGCCTCCTCGCGAATTGCGTCGCTCTCGTTGCGAAAGATCAGCTTACCCGTACTGGCCAAATTCTAGGAATGAGGAAAAATCAACACGTTTGATAGGGTATCGAAAGAAATCAAGAAAAGGGTTCTCACGTAGGTTGTCTCAAGGATGACACCAATCAATCCGATCTTGCGACCACTTCGCTCAATGATCTTCGACTTCTGATAAAGGCCGTCCATGGTGGGTTCGTGGGCGCAGTCCATGTTAGCCACCAGCATAGTGGTGTTGACGGTCTTCAGGAACGGCACGACACCCTCGACGCCATGATCAAACTCATGATTGCCCAGTGTCTGTGCAAGTGCAGAGATTAGAGATCGTCAAGATCTGGTGAAGGCAGGTAGAACATACCATTGCTTCCGCTGGCAGTAGATTGAGAAACTCCTGGGTGACATTCCAGCGACCGATGTTGTACCAGAGTGTGCCCTGGAAACTGTCGCCGGCATTAATGTAGATCGGATTATGATCCTTCTGCTCGTCCAGCAGTCGTCTCACCATGTGAACGGTCCGAGCATAGCCACCTATGCAGTCATCCCCTGACTCACAGATTCCGCCGCCCGTGTTCGTTGGCTCGAATCTAGATTCCGGTTAAGCGGATGCGAAAATGGGAAAATTTAAGCACATGTCGAAGAACCTAAGGTGCTGGATGGCTGATGGGGAATGGGGGCACTTTCTTATCGATGATATTGATGGGTGCTCAAGTATGTGTGGAAATAAGTGGCTCTTAATCAGCGCACATGATTATGATTGTTTACGGCACTTGTCGATGATATCTTTGACAGGGTATATGAATATGTATTATTTGGACTGATTTCGATTTTGATATAATTATAATTTAATGGCAATGGCATTGTGATTGGACATTTGGTCACTCACCTGGCATGAAAATCGTTAATATGTATTATGGATAGAGGAAACCGATCCTCGGCTCTCGTTTCCGGCAAACTAGCGCTCCAGAGAAGGATCAGTGACACTGACCAGAGGAAGTTCCCACCCATCTCAACAGCTAGAGTGATTAAGAGATGTTTGCTAAATTCTCTTTATTAGCGTGCCTAATCCGTGTGCTGGCTATATTACGACTGACTGAATCGCTGATCGAGTGAATGCGAAACAAAAAACCCCTCGAACTGGAATTTATTATGATTTATACGAGCGGAAAGGTATCAGTGTTATATGACTGGCCAACATTTTGTTTATTGTTAGCTTCACCAACGTAAAAACAAGTAAGCAGGCTTTAGTCGACAAATCCCGACTAGACGATACCCTGAACCCTATACTGAGTGGGAAAAGTTAGTGCTTGCAAGTATGTGTGAGTGTGTGTGCATACTTTCCATAATTTCAATGTTCCATATCTCTGGTGTTTCTCAACCGATTTGAATAAAAATTTCACAGATTGTCATTATTTCGTCTAATGTTTCAAACTACATCACAAAGTTTTCCAAATTCAAGATTTTGTTGTTATCGATCACATGTGTATATCGGAAACGGAAAGAGTTATCGAAAATTTGATTCACAGATTGTCATTATTTGGACTAATGTTTCAAACTGCATCACAAAGTTTTCCAAATTCAAGATTTTGTTGTTATCGATCACATGTGTATATCGGAAACGGAAAGAGTTATCGAAAATTTGATTCACAGATTGTCATTATTTGGACTAATGTTTCAAACTGCATCACAAAGTTTTCCAAATTCAAGATTTTGTTGTTATCGATAACATGTGTATATTGAAAATCGGAAAAGTTATCGAAACTTTATCGACTCGGCTGTTGATGCTGATCAAGAATATATATACTTCATGGGGTCGGAGATGCTTCCTTCTGCCTGTTACATACTTTTTCTCAAAACCATTATACCCTTTTTACCAATTTTCAATGTGGTCAGGATATAATAAACAACTACAACGGCTCTAGTCGATATGGCTCGACAGGGAGATACCCTACCTTAATCTTCTATATATCCGGTGTTTCTCAACCAATTTCGATAAAAATATCTTTATTGTTTCATCTATAGTTTTCGAAAATAACTTCCATGTTTTTCAAATTCAAGATTTTAATTTTATCAATTAAATGTGTACATCGAAAACGGATCCATCTTTTATATAGTCTCTGAGATCGACGAGTTAATAAAGCCATGCCCGGCTTTTGATGCTAATCAAGTATATATATAATTTATGGGGTCGGAGATGAGTTCAGGGTATATCCAGACCATTACATTGTAACAACCTGTATACGATTGTGAACTTGTTTTGTAATGAATGCAATTTTTATCGTTAGTCTGACATTTTAATTAGCATACGCTATAGCCACTAATTGAAAGCCGGGTAAATCCAGCTTATCTGGTAAGCAGATAACTGCACAAACCGTTCTTATCACATGCATCTGAACCCACTCAAAGATAAGAAAGAGTCGACTCAATTTATAGTTCTTCAGCGAATTTTGGTAATCACTTTTGGAATCACTAATGACAAGTCAATTACTTGAATTATGCGATAGATGGCGCCTTGATTCGTTTAAGTCAGCGGTCGGGGAACTTTTTTAATTATTACCCCAAATTATTTTTGTGGAACTGACATTATCCATTAACAAAAGAGAAAAAAAAAATAAAATAAATAAAAAAAAAATTATTTAAAAAAAAAAAAAATTATTCACTTTATTTTTGATAGGAGATGACGTGCTAAATTCTTTAAGTTGAACAAAATACTAACCGGCTTACAAAACAACAAATTAAAAATATTTTCTTTTTACTCACAAAAGTTTCACTTTTACCCCCAGGAAATTTCACTTTTACCCAAAAAGGGGTAATTTACCCCTTATTCCCCACCGCTGGTTTATGTGGTAAAGTACTAAAGTCTGGTTAGAAATTTTTGTAGTATGTATAACCTTTATTGACAATATAATTTTGGAGCTCTTCATGGAGTTAGAGATAGGTATAAAGCACAGTATATGTTTTGAATGTATGTTTGTGTATGTTTTATGCTTTTTTTTTTCTTTCTTTTTGTTGTAATGCAAGTATTTTTGTAAGTATTGTATATAAATATATATTGTATATATGTATATATATATATATATGTATAATTATGTGTATTGTGTATATAAATTTATACATATATATATGTATATGTATGCGTATTATTATAATTATTAATTGCTTAGCTTAAAGCACAGAGAATTTTGATATGAGAATGATGAAGAGCATTCCGCGTTCGGTGATTGGCTTCACGCACTCACTTATAGAAAATGGGCAGAGGCGGGTTAAGTGTGTGTGTGTGTGTGTGTGTAAGGGGGGTACTGAGATCTGTATAGAAACCATCTGAGGGTTCCAGTGTTAGGCAACGAGCGAATGAGCTACAAAACACAAAAAAGGAGTAAAAACAATAAATGTTGACTAGAAACATTGGCAAAGAACTCCCTGATTAATTTTGGAATGATTGTTGGGACTGAGCAATGGTTGTGTGAGGGGGAGGGGGTGCTATTGGTATGTCTAGTGGAAGACATCCATGAAGGGGAAATATGCTTGCTCTGGCTCGAGTAGATCGACCAGGAAGCAAACGGTCCCAGCGACGCCCTCGTACAGGCTATGTGGGCGATCGGGAACACGAGCGCGCTGCTTAAACTCCGAGTTGGTCAGCAGCTCCATGAACTTGTGCGCCCGATACAGGTACTTCATTTCGTTGGTCAAGCGGAAGAGAAGGAGAAAGACGTATGCGTTGCCAGCGAGACCATGACAGATGCCCGGACCCTTGCGCAGGAAGCCTTTCTTCCAAACGAGATCGGCGGCGCGACGCAGAGCGATCAGATATTTGTCCTCCTTGAATATCAAATAGGCCTTGGCCAGCACATAGACAGCGCCGGGTGCACCATGGCACCAATGAACCAAACGCTTGTCCCGACCCGAACGCAAATCCTCCAGCGCAACTGGAAAGTTTCCCTCGCTATCCTGCAGCTCGAGAAAGTAGTCAATGGAGCGCTTAATGTCACGCAACTCGGTGGCCGGCGCCGAAATTGGCACGGTGCGGAACCAGGGACTGTCCAGCAGCATGTGCAAGATGGCACATAGTCCGTGGGCAGCGCCCAAGTACTCGGTGCCATGATATTGATACATTAGCGGCAGCGGTGAGTTGTTCAGCTTGCTGTACTCACGTCCGCTGGCGATGATCAGTTGGCAAATGGAGGTGAGATCGTCGTCGGTGATCTTCTTTTCGGGCAGCACATCGTTTAGCCAATAGCAGCCGGATAGGTAGCCGGCACGACCGACGAGCACCTCGTCGCATCCGTATTTGGTGTGCATGAACTCCTTGCTGGATGGTATGCCCGACTTAAAGTTGGCCAAATCATTGGACAGCGCAGCGGTGTCTTTGGTCTCCTGGGAAATGGCCGCGGAGATGGCATAGATGCCAGCGTTGCCGCACAGAAACGAATAGCGTTCCGCTGAGCGCTTCTTGTAGCGCTTCGCATTTACCTTGGCATTGCGAATAAATGCAGCGGCATGCTCCAATCCCGGATAGAGATCACGCGTCTGCTCGCAGGTGTGCAGCTTCCAGAACATATAGGCGATGCCAGCATTACCCACATACAGATCACCGCGATTGTCCTCCTCATCGTTGTTGGGATGACAGTGCTCCAAAATGGCATCCACATAGGTGCATATCAATGTCTTAATGTGCTCTTCGTCAGTGGCAAACGGTGTACCCTCGCCGCCCGAGAAGTCCGCAAACGGATTCTTCAAATAACGACGCTCCATCTCCCAATTCGCTGCTTTATCTTCTTTTTCTGCTTCCAACTGTCTGTTCTGGCTCACCGTACCCTGTATCGCTGGGTTTGCTTCAGCCGGCTGTGCAATTGTTGCTGTGCCTGTGTGCGTATAAAAGTCAAATGAAATGATGTTGCAAAATTTATCGTTTATCGATTTGCCGGCAGAACTCAGGGCGCGGTCTGTCTGAGCGTCTGTTCATGTATGGTGTATATGCTGGCGGCTTATTCTCAACACTTACCCGTTTCAGGTTTTGTTGGCGATTTGTAACCTGATGAATAGGTTCGTCTGCTTGCTGCTGTTCGTGGTATTCGGACCTGCAACACGTTAATGCACTTAGTATTTGCGTAGCAAAAGTAATTAAATTTTTTATCACCAACCAAAAATAGAAATATTTGTATGAATGTTCTGTTGTTCGGTTTGTGAGTGCTCGAAATGAGAATACAAATTTGTGTGACACTGTTGCTAAGGCAAATGACTTTTAGCTCGAAACTTTTTCATATATATCCTGTACAACTCGTATGCCGCATTGTCCTGCCGACGTTTTTACAACGTATTGAACGCTTTTAGTACGATAGTTTCGCAAAGTTGTTGCGATATATCGCCGCATATCGCAATATGCAAACAGCTGTTATGTGCGAAATTGAAGAATTTTTAAATGCATTATTTTACGTAACTATATATGTTGTTAACCATAAATTCATTGTTTTACGTAACTATATATGTTGTTAACCATTACATATAACATATTCATAACTGCTCAACGAACATAAAATAGTAGAAAATGTAAGCAAATGGTAGTCGATAACGATAGACCGTGAGCGGCATCGCAAAGTTGTTGCGATATATCGCCGCATATCGCAATATGCAAACAGCTGTTATGTGTGAAATTGAATAATTTGTAAATGCATTGTTTTACGTAACTATATATGTTGTTAACCATAAATTCATTGTTTTACGTAACTATATATGTTGTTAACCATTACATATAACATATTCATAACTGCTCAACAAACATAAAATAGTAGAAAATGTAAGCAAATGGTAGTCGATAACGATAGACCGTGAGCGGCATCGCAAAGTTGTTGCGATATATCGCCGCATATCGCAATATGCAAACAGCTGTTATGTGCGAAATTGAAGAATTTTTAAATGCATTATTTTACGTAACTATATATGTTGTTAACCATAAATTCATTGTTTTACGTAACTATATATGTTGTTAACCATTACATATAACATATTCATAACTGCTCAACGAACATAAAATAGTAGAAAATGTAAGCAAATGGTAGTCGATAACGATAGACCGTGAGTGGCATTGATCGAACTGTAGCTGAGCCAAACATAACGATTAAATGATGATGCACATAAAAAGACATTTAGATTGATGGCTTATTCAGCCTATAAATACATATCGAGCTTTATTTATATATTTATTTATAATTATTCATAAGCTTTCTGCATCACACAACGGCTATAGTTTATTTAATTTCTACGACTTCCGCCCATAATGGTTGCAATCCGTATGAATATATTCAATACATCCAAGTAGATCGACATTGAACTGCAAACAAATTCAATACCGTGTTACTATATGATTTAGCTTCTTTTATATTTTTGTATACGTACGCGTTAATGGGATCAAAGGGCAAGTAGGCATATTGGGGATACACCTCGGCCCTGCGCACCAGTCGCTGAGTGTCATAGAGCAGAAAACCGCTAAAGAGCAGCAGGCCACCATAAAGGGACATTGATGCCAAGCCTTAAAAATGTGATAAAAGAGAGACTATAAGGACGAGCAGGAGCATAGAGCAGTTAAGCTAACTTACCGGCTCCAACCATGGTTGTGGGTGGCAGCCACATCGAAGCCAGGGATGAAGCGAATACAACACCAAGACCGATGGCTAACGGACCACCCATATACAAGAATTTATCGTTTGGAGCACACGCAGCGATTGTGGACAGGCCACCGACAATGCCGCCAGTGTACAGTGCAGCGCGCGTTAGGATCGGACCGCCCAAAAAGCATAACGGCGCAATGACAGCGCCCAAAATGGCGCAGTGCAGCGCCCAGGCAAGATGCTTGGGACCCAAACCCTCCTGGTATTGTATGGAGCGTGTAACCGCACCGCTGCCAATAACAAGCGCCAGTGAAGCGCATGTCCACTGCGAGAAATCGAAATAGACAAAACGTTTACACAAATCCATGCAAATATCTCTCTCTGTATGTATGTATGTGGTATGTGTAGGTGTGTGTGTTTCTTGGTATATATTCTCCGATCCTAACTGAAGACGTGACTTACCAGAAAACCACCGCGCGAGGCCAACGATAGTAGGCGTGGAGAGCGGAAGACGGCTGCCGCCGAGGCTGCTGTTAGTATGCAAGAGCTTCCAAAGAAGGCGTATGTCGACTGAATACGGTCCTTAACATATTGCGGCCACATGCTGACGATGAAAAGCGTGAAAAATTTTAGGAAATATTATATTCAAATATTGCAAAAAAAACAGAAAACAAAACAAGAGTTCGGAATGGAAATTTTCACATTCATAATTGTTTCGGGGCTGCACATGTTGCGGCAAGAGCATTAAGCCAAAGGTATGATAGACGCTGAGATCTTATTACTCACATTGAGTTGTCCGCAATGCTTGTGTGTTTGCCTGTGCCAATGCCATAGTAGCACAGGGCTCCGAGGCCGACGACTGCTGCTCCCGCTGCTGCGCCCTTGCCCAAGAATATGCTGTATAAGAAAAAAAAAACAATAATTACACAAGAAGCACATTAATATTTACAAAAGCACACTTACCGTTAGCACTTGGAGGTGCCATTAGCTTCTCTTTGAGTGTTGGAGCGCGTGTCTGAGGTGCCACTGGTGCCTGCACAGGTGCGCGATTGCTGCGTACGGGCTGACGGGCATAGTTGCGAACAATGTTCAGTGTGGGCTGCGATTTGAGAAAGGCCTGCGATGATTTGCCTACGAAGAGGCTGCTCGGACGAGCGGTCGACAATGCAAGTCGCAGTAACATGTTATTGTTGTGATGAAATTCACACTAGTCGAACAAAATGGTTTAACGTTTGTGGCAAAAAAAAAAGTTGAGATGTGCTGCTTTTTTCGTTGTTTATCGTTTAATTTTCAATTGTTTACTGCAAACGTAGTTTTATTTGCGTGCTGTTTTATTTATTTGAAATGTTTCTAGAATTTATCCCGTGTGCACTTTGATAATCCAAAATAGCTTTAACAGCTGACGATGTATCGGCGTAGGTCACGCTATCGATTGTCCTATACGATATGTTGCGTGTATATCGCTTAAGTAAAACAACCCTGCTTTATTCCAGTGGCGCCTTTTAGTGCAAAAATTCGTTCAAGTTTTTCTTGTGTGCCGTCTTGCAAATTATTCAAGTTTTGCTTTACACATACATACGTATATTGCACATCAAATAATGGGACACATACAATATATTGCTATACTAACTAATTATGGACTAATAGATAATCACATTACATACAACGCTTAGCAAACAGCATGTAACGGATTACACCTGATATTTACGTGCCGGCGTTGCGGGCCAATCAGGTGCGATGCCTAGACGCCGATCCTTGTTAATGACAATAAACTCAGTGACGTGTGATTTGCGCAAAGTTCCAGAATGATCATAAGTATTTGTCTGTTCGACCTCCGCCTGCGCATTCGACTCGGTCGTCATGCACTCGTACAATGGACAACATTTGGGATACGCCAAATTCGCTTCTGTCGGCGGCAGCACATGACATGTGCCCTTCAGTGTTGGCACTTTACAACTGCAACGAAATGAAAATGTTGGAATGAATGGAATTGAAATTGGCAATTGAATTCGATTATTTGGCCTTACGTGTCCTCCCATATCTGCAATGTGCCCAAACACTGCACTCGCACACATTGGCCGGGACGCGTGAATACCTCGCCCACATACAGCTGCTGTCCGCTCATTGTATCGCTGCAGAACTGTATATTGTAACGGTAACCAGCCAATGCTAACAGTTGCAGAAACAGTAAGAATTTTTTATTTGTTATACTTTATGCTCGACTGTCCTACTATACATGAGTACTTACAGTTATATTGCGGCATTGCCTGACAATTGCTTAGGCAAATCACAAATATTATGCCCAATACGTATGTTGAGTATTTGTCGTCCATTATTTTGTGTAATTTGACTGACTGATCTGTGCTGAATGGTTAATAGGACCGGCCCGACGTTTGCAAAGTTTTGTGCGCAACTGACGCGAATGTTTAATCTTTCCTTCGTAGTTCAACAATTTAAATACATACCGAATGTCAGTGTGGGTGTGCGTATGTGTCTGTGTGCGTGTGTGTGTGTAATCACATGTACTTACGACATTTGCGCGCTTTCTCTACTGAGAATTTAACAATTTATTTGTGTATGAAATGTGTTGATGTTTTTATTCTATACGCTTATCGCTTGGCCCGCAACGCAGAAATGCTGAAATAAATAATAGCATGACTTACGCATACCCTGCCTCTCAGTGTCCCCTCAGAAGTATGCTTTGTTCTTAAGGAATAGATATAAATATGATTGATTCAAATATTTCAACTGGATTCTTATTGCAGGCTGACTTTGTAGGAGATGACACAATGGAGATGACATTTTTTTTTTATTTTTTTTTTATATTTTTTTTTTTTTTTGCTCCTTTACCAATGGGTGGGTAATGTCAGTTGCACAAAAATATTTAGGGGTAATGATTAAAAAAGTTCCCCGAAACTCCTTACCTCACCTCTCTTTCGCTTTCAAGTGTATCTTCATTTCTGAATATATATTTCTTGATATTTTAGTATGTTTTTTGATTTAAAAAAAAATCCCAATTCTTCCACAACATAAGTAATATACTCTGAATATGCACTTAAAACTCAGATCAATATGAAAAATGGCAAAACACTCAAACATACAACGTTTTTATGTTTACACATATAAAACATATGTATGTACACCGAGAAAAACAAATTCATTGAATAATCCTAAAGTGAAATGAAGACAACAAAGTTGATTAACGTTTTTTTTTTTTTTTGTACAAATCATGAGTAATATTTTTGTTTTCTTTTTTTTTTGCTCTCAGTTTGTTTATGTGTCTATTTTTGTTGAAAGTGAAATGTTAAGACATATGTTTATAAATATTTTTGAGTCTCACAGCATGTAGCATAATTATCGTTTAGTGTAGACCGACCATTGGAAGTGATTCATGGAGTATGTTTACTTTGTTGCTCATTGTGGGTGCTTTCCCCATTTCGAATATTGCCTGGTTGCCTGATATATTCCTACCTTGATGTGTCCCCTGGGCAAAACACTTAACTAAGCACAATTCACAAATTCATCCAGTGGCAATTAGTGATTACTGATAAGCGAACCCTATGACGAGAGCGCGAGAGATAATCGTGCCACGACAGCACCCTTTGACCTGAGCTAGTCTGGCGCTAATAGCTTAAAATAAATACTAAATGATGTTTCGCACGGAGTGAAAACATGATGAAATTTCCGTCACACTCGCAATTTCCTGCACAAATCAACTATAAAGTGTGCGGTATCCTTTGCGTGGATGATGTGAACTCAGCGGTCCTAGACGATGGCCGGAAACGGAAATGGAAATTGTCAGAAAGTCTTAATACTAGTTCTATTAAATTTGCGACGATGATTACCTCGGTTACAAATAGATAAATACTTCTTTCGTCTGTGTGTGTGTGTGTGTGGGTGGGAGTGTTCTATTCTATGCATCTCTTCCTTTATATATTTTTCTTGACTCTGCTTGCTGTCGCAAATTAAATCATTGCTTACTTTTAGGCGTTTGCATTTAATTGAATATAATTTGTTGCAGCTTTTTACTGACTTAGCAAAACAACTTTGAATCAATGCGGAAGATTGCAATATGTATAAAGCTAGTCATTTTTAAGGGAAAGTGCATTTAATTTATGTCTAGCTTAAGTGAGCTTTTAAGGTGTTTCACGCGCACTTAACAGCTTTCATGACTAATCAGCTTGGACTAGTGTGCTTAAGGATGACATACGATTGCAGTTACTTTTATAGCCAAAAAAAGGTTATTGAAGTTCTGAAAGTAATTGAGTTTGTAGCCAAGAATGTCTAAAACAGTTTATTGAGAAAAAAAAAATCTCAAATCACTGACAGTAATTGTTGCCTATAATATGTGTGGGGGAAATACTTGAACTTAACGTAACTGGTGATGAGTATAACACTTTCGTCTATAGAACTTTGGCTTGAATAATATACTAATACTGCTTATTTACTTTTAAGCTCGCTGAATTTGATCTTTGAATCGAAAGTGTTAACACTTGCATTAACTATCCATCTCCACAGAAAGGGGTTAAACAACTCAAACCTTTGCGCTTTGGGATCGCCCCAATGACGTTTCTGACGACTACTACTACACTACGTCATCGTTATCGTTGTTATGTGTTCGGTTTATTGTCGTTGTTGGTCGGTTGATCGTTTCGTTTCTTCGGTCGGTCTGGGGTTGCTTTTTTATTTATTTTTTATTTTCATTGTATACATTATTATTGAAGCTGTCGCTTGTGGTGTTGTTGGTCGTTTGCCGGTTCCATCAGTTATGCGACGATCGCGGCACGTTAAAGTACACAGCGAGCTGAGAAACACAAACACAGATACAGATACAGATACAGAAAGCTCTCAGTTACAGTTATTTGTGTGTGAAGCGTGAGTTTCTTGTTGTTCAAGTCGCTTGATAGACTGTGTGTTGGAGTGAAGTTGATGATTCCTGTGCGAAAAGGGCTACAACGAAATGCAATTAAGCTGCTCAAATCAATTAAGCGCAAAAACAGCATCAAACAAATTGAATTAAAGCGCGTAAACATCAACAATCCAAACACACAATAAAATGTGAGTGTTTATAAGCTCGAAACTCGATATTGAGACATGCAAATTGAGTAAAAAAATCAATATAAATATAAACAAATAAGTAAGACGGCTCTAGTCGGCAAATTTCGACTAGCAAATACCCTATACTTAACGCGAACATGTGTGTGTGACCTTCACCTAACTTCAATGTTCCATATCTGCGATGTTTCTCAACCGATTTCAGTAAAAGCCATTTTCAAGTTATCCAAATTCAAGATTTTGTTGTTATCGATAACATGTGTATATCGGAAACGTAAACAGTTATCGAAAATTTGAAACATACTTGTACTGTATATCGGAAACGTAAAGAGTTATCGAAAATTTGAAACATACTTGTACTGTATATCGGCAACGGAATGATTTATCGATAATTTGAAACATACTTGTACTGTATATTGGCAACGGATTGATTTATCGATAATATGAAACATATTTGTACTGTATATCGGAATCGGAATGATTTATCGATAATTTGAAACATACTTGTACTTACTGTATATCGGTAACGGAATGATTTATCGATAATTTGAACATACTTGTACTGTATATCGGCAACGGAATGATTTATCGATCATTTGAAACATACTTGTACTGTATATCGGAAACGCAATGATTTATCGATAATTTGAAACATACTTGTACTGCCTAGGTCTTATGCTCCAACTCTGGAGTCTCTTGCTCACTGAGATTGACGGACAGAACGGAATGGCTATACCGATATATTATATATATATGCTTCCTTTGGTCTGTTACATACTTTTGCCCAAAGCCATTATACACTTTTAGCCATTTTCAATTGTTTCAGGGTACTAAAATTGCAGTTGCATCAGCGAATAGAAGAATTTTAATTCAATTCATTGAAATAATTATTAAAAAACCAAGAGCCAAAAGCCAAAACTTTGATGCAATTTAATTTTGCATGCAGTTTTTTTTTGCCCGTTTTTCCGGCTTTTAAAATAACGCTTCGTGGTTAATTAGTATCATTTGCTGTTTTTTGCGTTTTATTTTTGCGAGTTAATTAATGAGGCAGTATTTTAATATTTTTGTGTGCGCTTGCTTTTTGCCAAATCAGTTGCAATTTTATAAATACATTTTGCTTATTTGTTTGTTTGTTTTTGTGCGCTTCAAATGCGGTTTGAGTTTCACATTTGAAATGTGCATTTGTGTGGGATCTGTGTAAATATTTATTAGTTGGACTATTAAATGAATAATTGGCATTATGTATCAATGAAATTGCTAGCTGAAATGTATAACTCTTGCATGCTTTCAAATGTGATTGAAATAAAAAGTAAGCCACAAAAAAAACCACTCCCTTTCAAGGCTATCAAATTCTAAAAACCATAGAGTATTTATTTCTTTGAACATTTTTGTAAACATTTTAATATTATGAAGTTTGTAAAATACGCGTAAAATTCTTCAATTTGTATATTAATATATTTGTATATTAACTGTTCTAGTAAAAAGTAAGCCACAAAAAAACCACTCACTTTCAAGGCTATCAAATTCTAAAAACCTTCGCGTATTTATTTCTTTGAACATTTTTGAAACATTTTAATATAATGAAGTTTGTAAAATATGTGTCAAATTCTTCAATTTGTATATTAATATATTTGTATATTAACTGTTCTAGCATTATTCTCTTTTAGTTTCTCTGCTGATAACTAATGTCTGATTTCAAACTCCAAGATAAATTTCTCAAAAGTAAACCAAAATAATAATAAAAATTAAAGAACCCAAAAATATATTTATAAATTATACAAATACGTTCAATTGCTTGGCATTGACTTTAAAAAAAATCTAAAAGTCGCAACTTGTTATCGGTTTTTTTTTTTTTGATCATCTAAAATCGGTACATTGAACTTGTGCTTTGGGCAATTGCTTTAGTTTATTATTGTTTTTTTTTTTATTCGTATTTGTCTGTGTTTCAATTTACATAATAGAAAAATTAACTTATGCACTTTACATTCCTCGATTTTCCCTTTTTTAATACACTGTTATCGAAGCTTAAAGAGTTATGAGTTAAACACTACTACACTGATATATAAAGAGTATATTGGCTATGTTTTATGTTCGTTCAGATATCTGTCCGATTGTCTTTACAACCTTGGAGCCGGAGTCTTGATATAGCACCCACTGATAGCTTGAGAAATCGATCAAATATATTTATATACTAACACACACATACTCAAACAGACTCTAGCAGAGTATTCTGTAGTCGGTTGTATTCGCCTGACTACTTTCACACTTATTTTACGTATTTGATTCCCATTTTCAGCTAAAATGTAAATGCGAAACAAAAAGAACAACGAACGTAGCTTCTTTCACAAACGGCAACAACGACAAAATCGAACGACAACAAATTAAAAACCAGACACACCAGAGCGACAGAGAGAAGCAGAAACACCCTACCCCTCGCTCCCACACTCTCCCCCTGTCTGTGGCTGCTCTAAACAAAAACGGGAGCAAGGCGTAGGTCGAGTTTGATTTTTTATTTTTTTTATTTTTTTTTTTTGCGTGTTTCTGTTTTTTTTTTGTGTGTGAGCTTCAATGAACATTCGAATTGAAGCAGCAGTCGGCTCATAGCGCAAATAGCTGGACTATGTTTTGGCGACAAAATGCAGCAGCACAACAACAGCAACAACAACAACAGCAGCAACAACAACAGCAGCAACAACAAGAACAGCAACCAAAACGTTTAAGTTTTAGTTTTAATGTGAAAATCGCTGTCAATGTGAATACAAAAATGTCCACAACACACATTAATCAGGATTGCAACATGCAACACCAACAACAATCAACTCGTTGCAACTCCCGTTCCCGCTCCCGTTCCCGAAAACGTTCCTCTTCCAACTCCGGCGGCGTTCAGCGGCACACAGAGACGCGTGCTGTTGGCTTGCGGCAACAGCTGAGGCGTCTAGGACGTCAACTAACTGGCGATGGACTGGCATCGACCGGACATGGCAGCATCTCCACCATACTAATTGCCAATCTGCTGTTGCTCCTGCTGCTCTCGCTGTGCTGCGATGTCTGCTGTCGGTCGCACGTCGAACAGCAACTACATCAGCAACTACATCAGCAGCAGCAACAGCAACGGCTACAACAGCAACAGCAACAGTTGTACAACTATACGGAAGCGGCAAGAACAACAGCAGCATTGCTAGCTTCATTGGCCCAGGCGAACATGCGACCCACTCTGGACAGTGACGTTGTCGACCGGGTGGCCGTTTGGGCCAAGCACATTGGCGCGGCGCCACCCACACTGGCCGAGGGCATTGCCATCAGCAGTGTGGCACGAATGCGACAAGTAACATTACCTCCAACCACAACAGCACAACGAGGAGCTAATGCGGATGCTTCAGCTGCTGGCGACACGGACATCGATGAGCGTATCGCCTTGGAGCGAGTGACGCGCGATTGCGTCCAGCGTTGCATTGTTGAGGTACGTCTGAAAAATACGATTATCAATTTTTGCTCTTTTTAGATATATCTATTTAAGACAGCTGTCGGGGAACAGGGGTAAATTGCCCATTTTTGGGTAAAAGTGAAATTTCCTGGGGGTAAAAATCCCACCAGAAATGGAGGAGATCAATTTTATTATTTTTTTTTTATTTTATTTATTTTTATATATTTTTTTTTTTATTTTTTTTTTTTATTTTTTTTTTTATTTTTTTTTTTTGCTCTTTGCCATAAATAGTCTATAATGTCTATAAATAGAATAGATGATTTTTTTTTTTGTTTTTTTTTTTTTGTTTGGTTCTTTACTTAATATTTTTTCTTTTTAATTTTTTTATTTTTATTTTTTTTTTATTTATTTTTTTTTTATTTATTTATTTTTTATTTTATTTTTTTTGCTCTTTGCCATAAATAGTCTATAATGTATATAAATAGAGTAGATGATATTTTTTTTTATTGTTTTTTTTTTTTTTTTTTTTTGTTTTTTTTTTGTTTGGTTCTTTACTTAATATTTAGGGGTAATGATTACAAAAGTTCCCGGCCGTTGATTTAAGAGGAAGCTTTCCGAAGCCCATAAGCCTATGAGACTGGAGCTCAGCTACACCAAACCTAAATCCTTTTCAATAAACTACACATGTTTGCGATTACAATAAAAGCTGTTCCTTAAACTTTCACGTAATATTTATCATCTGTACAATTTTCAAATCGATTATAAAACAGGGAAAATATAACTGATTGAAATTTATACAAGCTTCTAGTAGAAAGGGCAGGCAAAGTCTGGATTCATTTTGGGGTTTATTCTCTCTCTAAAGGCCTCGTTACTTGTCCAATCTTCTTAGTTTGAATATCTAAAGAATGTAAAAGAAGTTCATTAATATAGAAGATATCTCATAGTGAAACCCTCAGAAGAAAAGCATTCTTATTATTTTCTTTTATCAAAAAGTGATGCGCTAAGGTGTTTTTTTTTATAACACATAATTTTTTTTACGGCAAATACATTCATTAACAATTAAATGTACATTTCTCTTAGTTTTTTTTAGTTTTTACCTCAAGGTAAACTCATCATACAACATGTTAAGTAGGTTTTTTTTTTTTTTTAACATGCAATGTTTTTTTGTTTTTCATCGTGCATAGCTTAGCAGTTTATATCATTCACAAGTATTTACTATTATGCCATATTGCTATATATATATATATATATATATATATATATATATATACGTGCCAAAGAGGTATGAAAAACCGGGTGTAAAGGGCTATGAAATAGGCCAATTGGCGACAGTCTCAAGAAAACTGAAAGTTCTCGAATGATCGAGTCTGAGATTGGTTTGTTACGCATGTCGACTAGATGTCAGTTCTCAGTGCAATAGAAACACCTAATTAAGCCATCGAATACACGGCCAGAAAATGAGTAAGACTATTTGTTTCATTCTCAAGTGGAAAATGAAGAATGGGAAACTAACCTGGCTATAAGAAATATATTTTTTTTAGTTTTAAAGTTAAAGAAATGTCTCCCTAGAAAATGATAGGTTCGTTTATAGGTAATAGAACTTGCTGAATCAAAAACATATATACATATATACTTATATGCTGGAAGGTGTATTTTTCTCAGTGCATTTGGTTTATCCACTTGCTTATAGAAGCATATTGTCACATTGTGTGATTATAGCCAGAGTGGACTACGCTTGACTGTCATGTCAAACTGGCACTTAAATCTGGGAGAATCTACAATTTAGATTCTAAAACGACTGTCACAGAGCAGTTATTAAGCTTTTTTGCTTTTGTTGCAACCAGCAGCAGCAATTGCATATCTCTCTATCTATGTATCTGCATCTGTATCTGTATCTATGTATCTCATATCTGTAATTGGGACTTGCAAATATTTGGGTTACCTTTCGTTTTATTGCAGTTTTGTGGACAATGCAATTTTCGCTATTCTATGTTTATTTCGGAATTTTTGCGTTATTGTTTGTGACAAAACTGACGCTAGATGGCGCTTTAGTTCTGTTGAAAGACTGTTTGCTTGATTAAACTGCTTATTAATTTATTGCTTTCGCCAAAAAAAAATAAAAATATATAACAATGTACCATAATAGATATTGTCGCGTTGCTTTTAATTAGTTTCTCGCTTAATTCGCCAACTCGTATCTGGCATAATTAAAAATTTATTGTTAGTGCTCTCAACTTTTCGTGTATTTTTTATTTTCATCCATGTTGCAATTGTTATATAGAACAATTTGTTGCCACGTTCTATTGTTACTATTTTTTCCGTCTTTTTGTTGTTCTTTTTGTTAATTCCCAATTGCATGTGCAGCATGTCCATTGTCCCAGCAATGTACACACATTAATTTTCTTTAATATTGAACTAAGGCTAGATAAGCAGCTCAATTTTGTTAGATATGCGTTAATTATATTGTCGATAACAATCGATATCAATCAATATCAACCGATATCAATTACGACTATATTATCATTAATATTTACCTCTGTAATCGATATCGAAACACATTACTGCAGGAAGATATCGATAAACATAACTGTAACTGGTGTAATATGTAAAAATTATCGCTGGCAATCGATAACATTTTCATCGACACATTATAAACTAGTTTACTTAAGCTTTTTTCGAATTCGTATTGTACTAACGATAGATTAGCAGCTCAATTGTGTTAGATATCGATTAGTTATGTTATCGATAACAATCGATATCAATCGACATCAATTACGACTGTATACTGGCATTATCATTAATATTTACCTCTGGAATCGATATCGAAACACATTACTGCAGAAAGATATCGACAAAAATAACTGTGTTTTTATCGCTGGCAATCGATAACATTTTTATCGACCCATTGTAAACTAGTTTACTTCAGCTTTTTTGAATTCGCCTTCCTTTTACCCCACTAATGTTGATTGAAGTATAAATATCGATAACGGCCAACGATATCGATAAACCACAGAGTACGTAGAACTAGTACAACCTTTTATCAATATATTATAAGAGACTAATCTGACTAATTTACTGAAACCTTTATCAGAAATAGCTATTTGACTTTTAATAGTTTATAACCGATAACTAAATCGATATGCCAAATAGCATGAATAACTTAATATGAGGAAATTTAAGCTATTATTAAGAGATACTTATTTCGCACTTGCTTCTAGTTAAAACGCGACGTACACTATACACTGTACTGTAAGGGGGACAACCCCATTACCACCATACCACATGGACCCAGACCTAGTTCAATCCAAATTCAAATCCAAACACAACACAAGCCAACCCATATCCATGTCAGTGGCTTAATTAAAACTAATCAGGCAGCCAGTCGTTAAGCAGTCTAATTGCTGTAAATGCTGGACGGACTATGTGGCCGAGATTGAGATTGTTTCTTACCCAGATTCTAGGGGGAACTTTAAAGAGTCGTCTCTCTGTCTCTCTCTCTCTGTCTCTCACACTCACTCGCTCTATCTCTATGTGTTTGGTTTTGTAGGGTAAGTTTATTAAATTGTTGCTTAATTGACAGAGTTGCAGCAATGATTACGATCGCAATTCTACAAGAAACTAATGCAGTTTAGGTTTAGGCACTGCTATGGGTTTATTGGAATTGGAATTACCGCAAATATCTCGAAATGTGCACTTCAAAGAGAATGATTTATCACAACAATGATGATGTTGTTGATGTTGATGATGATGATGATGTTCTTTGCAAAATGTTGAGCCAATTTATTTTGCTTTTCAGACTGCAACAAGAGAAAATGGTGTCAATAACACACACACACACACTTACACACACACACACACACACACACTTACACACATATACAATCAGTCAGTTAGTTAATGTAATAGAAATTGTACAACAAAAGACGCGCAATGACGACATAAAACCCCCAACGCCAATTAGTAAGCAAACCTAACCCCCAACACTCTCACTCTATCGCTCTCTCTCTCCCTCTCTTTCTAACCCTGCACTTGAAAAAATTTGGTAATTTCTTTTAACTTAAAAAAAAGTATGGAAACATTGTTCTAAATTCGATCAAGGAAAAGAAAACTTTTAGTTTTATGTTTTTTTTTTTAAGGGAAAATCGTTACTGAACAGATTTTCTAATGAACTGCGTTCTGAAAACAAGTATATACTTAAGTAGGTGAAGTACTCAACACAAAAAAAGACTAGGTAAAACATGTGATTCGAAAATTTTGGTGTTTTAAACCAAGAACTATAACTAATTATTTTGTTTCGATTTAGTTAGGATTAATTCGGTTTTACCAAATAACTAGAAACATTTAAAACATATCGTTGAGATAGCTATACTATATACGAAGCTATATATATATGTTAGAGAATTAGGTATAGCGTTATTTCTCTGAGTGTAAACATACCCAGGCAGCCTTCATCGCTGTGTGGCCATTGCTAGCGCCCGAGCATTTGCTTTAAGTCTTCACACACAAGCAAGCAAACAAACACACACACACAAACACACATACACAAACACACACACACTCTCACACAGACACACAAATACATACTCTCACACACAAACACACACTCTCTCACATACATACATTAGTGTATGTGTAGAGAAAACCATGTTCGGTTTTTTTTCTTGTTTTTTTTTTTGTGAAAAAGCCAATCAAGCTAAATTAATAAAATATTACGTAGAATTCTAAATTAAATTGACGCGCGTGCGAAAATAAAAATGAAAAAAGGAAAAATACTTAGTAGAGCAAATAAAATGTATGTGTTTTTTGTAATGTTGTGTGAAACGTACATCAAACGAGCGCCCAAAACCCGACCCCAAACAAACTCACCCACCCAACGATGCCACAACAATTCCACATAGCCCTAATCCTCCAGTGACCCTGGCAATGAAAATATGCACCAAGTGCACCAACTTGATACTAATAAAAAATTAGTTATTTAACAGTGTTTTGATTGAATCAACTGTAATTTGAATGCACTCGGGAGAATGCCTACCATTTCGTATAGATACGTAGTACGCTTTCGCAAATATATCCTAAATAAAAATGCTCTATAATGTTGCTATTAGACCCAGTATTATAGTTCTTACTAGTATTATAGCTTGCGTTGCACTTGTTCGACGATTTTATTCTTTAATAACTATAATTGGGCCACTGTATTCGAGAGAAGAGACTGCAATTAGTTTGAAATTACGAGCTGTATAATAAAGTAGCTTATCGGTCTGAATGATTAATACCTAAGGTTATTTCTGAATAGTTGATAGAGTGAATAAAACTTTCATATATTCTGACATAAATCGTTGTTAGCTTAAGTAAACGTTATTAATTAATATGGTATGCACATATTTACAAGCTACTTTATGGAGACAATCAATCAGAATTTTGAATTTGTAAGCACATGGACTACGATCTGTACGATCTTTGGCCTCATAATACGTTTGGCTAACTAACTTTTCCCAAGCTATAAACTTAACTTAAGTTTGTTTCAAAATCGTTTTGACTTGGATTTGGGGATTTTTTCTTTGCGAGCTTTCTAGTTATACCCTGAACCCATCAAAAACTGGTTAAAAAGGGTATAATTGTTTAGTGTAAAAGTATGTAACACGCAGAATGAAGCATCTCCGACCCCAGAAAGTATATATATTCTTGATCAGCATCAACAGCCGAGTCGATATAGCCATGTCCGTCTGTCTGTTTGTATGAACGCGTTATCTCAGAGACTATAAGATACTCCAGATTTGAAGCATAAACTCGCCTAATCCCTAGGCAGTACAATTTTTTTTTTCAAAATTTCGATAACTCTTTCCGTTTTCGATATACACATGGGATCGATAACAACAAAATCTTAAATTTGGAAAACTTTGTGATGCAGTTTGAAACATTAGACAAAATAATGACAATCTGTGAAGTTTTAATTAAAATCGGTTGAGAAATACCGGAGATATGGAGACATACTTGCAAGCACTGACTGTACGCGTAAAGTATAGGGTTCGGGGTATAGTCTAGTCGGAATTTCACGACTAAAGCCATCTTACTTGTTTTCATCTACGAAGCTGAGCTTTTTGTTTCGTGAAGAATGTTCTTGTAGATTTTTTACGATTTTATTATTCAGTACGCATATTTTACTAGGTTAACTAACTTTTTCTGTTGCTCTCAAAAGTTGTCTACCTTCGTTATACATATATATATATATATATATATATATATATATATTATATATTTGTATTTCGCAGATTTGCATGGAATTGTTGAAGAAACTATTGTTGTTGTTGTTAAAAGATTCACGTGCTTGGAGGCTAGAGCTTAGAAACCCGTTTTGTGTGACGTTTGAACATAAGTCGACTTGGTCAATCTATCTACTTATGCATTTGTAATGAGCGGTTATTCTCGGAAATTGTTTTTTTATTATTCATATTCGAAACGGTTGTAAACTTCACAGAATACTTGTAGACATATTTCAATCATTTCTATCATTATTCATTTCAATTGTTTAATAGTGTAAATGCTTTGGATTGTTCCCACGATGAGCTTCATTTAAGCAAGATTGTATTATTTAACAGCATTTCCGTTCTCGTTCTTTTTGTGCTAATTGTGAAATTTTATTTTTCAGGAGGATCTGTTTCTGGACGAGTTTGGCATTAAATGCGAAAAGGCCGACAACAGCGACAAGTGCTACAAAACACGTGTAAGTTGAGACCAAATCCCCTCAGACGGCTCCCCCTTTCAAATGCCCAAAGGTGTCAAGTGTTTTTTGACTTTGCCAGACATCTTGACGACCCACAAAAAAAAAACCAAAACCAAACCAGCTCCAAAGTTCCCAGAAAGTGAAACCGAAGAGACAAATTAATACCACAAACAAAAAAAAAAACCAAACTAAGCCAAAAGTCAGACAAACTGCAAGGATATTCATTCTCTCTCTCTCTCACTTATTACTTGTTGTAAAAATCAGCAATTCATTTGATATGCATGTGATTAAAGTACATACATACAAACATACATGTGTGAGTTTGTAATTAACCACAAGAGGAACGGGAGAGAAGTTGATGTCCTTTGATGTGCTGATTCAGTAAACAGCGTGTGACAGAAGAGTTAATTTAAGGGCTTAAATAATTGAATTGAATACAAAAGTATCGTGAGAATTTATTATACCCTGAAGCCATTGAAAATGGGTGAAAAGGGTATAATGGTTTAGGGTAAAAGTATGTAACAGGCAGAAGGAAGCATACCCCGACTCCATAAAGTATATATATTCTTGATCAGCATGAACAGCCGAGTCGATATAGAGCTAGAGACTCCAAATTTGGAACATAAGCTCGCCTAATCCCTAGGCAGTACAAGTTTGTTTTAAATTTTCGATAACTCTTCCCGTTTCCGATATACACATGTAATCGATAACAAAAAAATCTTGAATTCAGAAATCTTTATGATGCAGTTTGAAACATTAGACGAAATTTCGACAATCTGTGAAATTTTATTGAAATCAGTTGGGAAACCCCGGAGATATGGAGACATACTTGCAAGCACTGACTGTACACTTAAAGTATAGAGTTCAGGGTATAGTCTAGTCGGGATTTCTCGACTAGAGCCTTCTTACTTGTTTTTTAACAGCCACCGGGTTTTCGTAAGGAATTCAATTAGTAAGAGAATACTCTTAGCTTTGAGATATAGCAGAAAGTCGCGCCTGAATCTAGTAAACACTTAATGACAGTAAACTATATCCTGATACGAATGTTGAGAATATGTTTGTAGATTAATTCGGTTCCTTTTTCTCTCATTATTGATTACTAAAAGATAGTATGAATTTAGATCAACAGCAATATAAACTGAAAATGAGTGCGCGATAATTATATTAGTGAGAATTGCCTGAAATAAATTAAATCGTGTTTATTTTCCCATCAATTTAATTCATTTTAAATGCAAATTTATCAACACATTTTGCAATATGGCTATTATCCAATATATATATCATTTTAAGTATATTGTGTGAGGTCTAAAGTTATTATATTCAACATCAATGCATTGAATTATTGGCAAGTATTTTTACTTGAAGCTAGTTGATTCGTGCAAAACTAGTAATAAGTTTTATGAAAGGAACTACCTTTATTTCTTGCAGTGCACCAAGGGCTGTGCGCAATGGTATCGAGCGCTCAAGGATATCGAGCCCTGTCCGGAGGCATGTGTAAGTATCATCGATTGAATTCATCAGTTCATTTTTAATCTTTTAATCTCATTAAGGCATCTACACAATTCCATCCGTACGATATGCCGTGCATTGGAGCATGCGAGATGGCCCAACGCGACTATTGGCATCTGCAACGTTTGGCCATGGCTAAGCTGGTGGCGCGGACGCAACCGCAACTGGTGGAGATGTCTGGTAGTATACGCCCATTGACCATTAAGTGGGCCATGCAATTTCCGGAGAATTATTTGGCCAGTCGACCCTTTAATATACAATATCAGCAAGTGGAACAGGAGCATCCAGATGCAGATACATCATGGCACAATCTAGCCGATTACGATTGCGATGAGTATTATGTGTGTGAGATTCTGGAGGCGCTCATACCATATACCAAATATAAGGTATAACCAGTACAATCTGATCTTGTCTCATCCGTCTCACTCTCTGTGTCTCATTCTTTCTCATGGTAGTTTCGCTTTGAGCTGCCCTTTGGGGAGAGCAGCGCGGATGTGCTTTACTCACCTGCCACGCCCATTTATGAAACACCAATGGAGGGTGCACCCATCTCTCCGCCGATCATTGAATCATTGATCGCGCTGGATGAGTCTCATGTATCGATACACTGGCGTCCCGGACGCTTCAGCAATGCACCCCTCGAAGGATATAGGATACGTTTAAGCAGCAATACAGACAACAATAGCCGCGAACAGGTAAGTCCTAAAAACTTTCCGATTGTAACTCATCTTTTCACTCACAACTCTTCACTTTCAGTTGCTGCCTGCTCAGCGTTCCAGCTGCATCTTCGCCCAGTTGCAAGCCTTGACCAACTACTCTGTGACACTGACCATGATCAACAAGCAGGGCGAGGGTCCGTCGGCCCAGGCCAGCATTGCCACCAAGCAGTCACCAGAGCCGGATCAACTGCAGAGCGTTTTGCTCGCCTCCAAGCACATAATCATGTGGCAATCACTGGACTCGGAGGGCGAGACGCGCATACTCTATAGATCGGACAATCAAACGGGAACGAGTATCAGCGACTTTACCTGGTCCGAGCGTGATCAGCGCTTGTGGCTTCTGGACTCACTGGGTCAGCTGCATAGGTGGGCGATGCACTGTGTTCATCTCAAACATAGTTTATGACTCTTTAGCTTACTTTTTATACCCATTGAAAATGGGTAAAAAGGGTATAATGGTTTTGTGCAAAAGTATGTAACATAAAGTATATATATTCTTGATCAGCATCAACAGCCGAGTCGATATAGCCATGTCCGTCTGTCCGTCTATCCGTCCGTATGTATGAACGCGTCGATCTCAGAGACTAGAGCTAGAGACTCCAGATTTAGTACATAAGCTCGCCTAATCCCTAGGCAGTACAAGTTTTGTTTTAAATTTTCGATAACTCTTCCCGTTTCCGATATACACATGTGATCGATAACCACAAAATCTTGAATTTGGAAAACTTTTCGATGCAGTTTGAAATATTAGACTAAATAATGAAAATCTGTGAAATTTGTATTGATAACTCTTCCCGTTTCCGATATACACATGTGATCGATAACAACAAAATCTTGAATTTGGAAAACTTTTTGATGCAGTTTGAAATATTAGACTAAATAATGAAAATCTGTGAATCAATTTTTCGATAACTCTTCCCGTTTCCGATATACACATGTGATCGATAATAACAAAATCTTGAATTTGGAAAACTTTTTGATGCAGTTTGAAATATTAGACTAAATAATGAAAATCTGTGAAATTTGTATTGATAACTCTTCCCGTTTCCGATATACACATGTGATCGATAACAACAAAATCTTGAATTTGGAAAACTTTTTGATGCAGTTTGAACCATTAGACGAAATAATGACAATCTGTGACATTTTAATTGAAATCGGCTGAGAAGCACCGGAGATATGGAATATTGAAGTTAAGAAAGTATGCACTATACACGTATACATACTCACACATACTTGCAAGCACTGACTGTATGCGTAACGTGTAGGGTTCAGGGTATAGTGTAGTCGGGATTTCTCAACTAGAGCCTTCTTACTTGTTGTAACCTTTATCTTACTGAAGTACTTTCCATTACAGTCAGCTGCTGGAGGAGACGACAACGCGACAGCTACGGCTACAGTTGCGTACAAATGATTCAAGTGAATGGATTGCACGTAAGTTAAGCCTCGACTGGCTACAGAACCGCCTCTATATTGCAGCAGAGTCGGGCCTACGAGGATTTGAGCTGTTTAGCAGTGATCTGGAGGGTGGCGATGTCAAATGGTTGAGTGGAGAACTGGGTTTGGTGGTGCAGCAACTGGAAGTGGATGCACTCAATGGCTGGCTTTTCATAAGCGATGCGGATAGCTTGTGGCGCTGGGATTTGGACACTATGCAGCGATTCGTCTTAACAGTAAATGCTGCACCGGGACAACAGTTTGTGCTGTCACCAGAACGTTGGCTACTGTATCTGCTGTTGCCGGAGGACACTCAGGTGCTGGAGCTCAGCTACGATGGCACTTATAAGCAGCAGGCTCTGCTCCTGTCCAACAGCAGCTGGCAGAGCTTTGCTCTAGCGGCAGATCAGACCCAGCTGCTGCTGGCCAATGGCACACAGCTGCAGTTGTTGGGGAAGCAGACGCTACAGATCATAACCATGTGGCCGTTGGATCAGGAGATGTGGTTCCTTCTGCCACTAGGACGACGCCGCCAGCTGCAAGCTCTGGCTGCCGCTGTGCCACGTCGCTTGCGTGCCTTGCTAGGAGCACAGACGGCACAAATCAGCTGGCTGGAGCCGGCACTGAATCCATATCAGTCGGCGACAGCATTGGCCCGCAATTGCAGCTATGAGCTGGAGGTGCTGGACGTCGCCAGCCAGAGTGCCTACAACATACGCAACATACGTAGTCCACATTTTGGTCTCGAGCGCCTACAGCCCGATAATCTCTACCAGCTGCGTGTGCGTGCCATCAATGCGTTGGGCGTGGCAGGCGCATGGACTCCAGCACTTGCCACACGCACCTGGCCACTTGGTGAGCGGCGTCTGCGCTGGTCCAGCCAGCGTGGTGCGCTCTATACCACCAATGAACTTGGCGGTCAGGTTCAGCGTTTGCCTGCCCAGCTGGCAACCGGACCCGGCCCCTTGGCGTCGGTGAATGCCAGCGTTGCCTACTATGTTAGTCAGTATACGCTGCGTTGCATTAATCTGCAGCAGCCTCAACTGAGCTGCATACTGCCCGCCACCGAGGTGGAGAATGTGGGCGCAGTGGCGTTCGATTGGCGTGGCGGTTTGCTCTACTGGACGGACGTGGCACGGGATTGTGTGCAGCGGATGGATCTGGTGACGGGCGAGCGTGAGCTGTTGCCCATCTTTGGGGCACGGCATCTGGCGCTGGATGCGGCCCAGGGACATCTGTACTACTCAAGTGTGGCGCACTTGGCGCGACGCTATATGCAGCAACCGGAGCTGGAGTATTACCATGTGAACGGTCTCACTGGCCGGATCAGTGGCTTCTGTCTCGATCTACAGCAGCGGCACATCTATTGGCTGGTCTCTGGCAGCTCCGTGCTGCATCTCTATCGCACCACAATGTCGTCGCAGCCGGTGCCGCTGCAGCTGCTGGCCACGTTGCCGCAGACGGATGCACTGCCTCACACGCTACAGCTGCTGGCGCCACTGGGCGCACTGCTCTGGCTAACAGCGGACGCTAGTGAGGCACATCTGATGCGACTGGCAGATGCATCGGATGGCAATGTGGATGCGGATACGATGCGACTGCATCCCGTGGATGTGCACCAACGTTGGACCTCTGTCCAGCTCCTAGAGACGTCAGCAACGTCAATGCTTCCCGATGCTGGTGTCCGGCCGCACGCCGTGCCGCCGGAGAGCGTGCGCATCGAGGAGGGCGGCCATTGGGATGATTTCCGTGTGCGTTGGCAGCCCTCATCCAGCGGTGTCAATCACACCATCACCTACAGGCTGCTCCTGGAGCATGGCTCGGAACGTGTGCTCGCCCAGGAGCTAGCTACACCCTTTGCCCGCATCACTCAGCTCTCGCAGGCTCCACTCGCGCTCCGGGTCAGCATTACGCCGCATACGGCATGGCGTGCCGGACCCACTACACGGCTGCAGCTTGCCACGCCCATAGCGGCGCCGACGCAACCACGACGCCTGCGCGTCTTTGTCGAGCGGCGATCGGAACCCTTGCAGCTGGAGCCAAATGTGAGCGCCCTGCTCCGCTGGGATGTGCCCGAGGAGGCGCACATGGGCAGTCAGTCGGGCCTGCAGTATCGCATTAGTTGCTGGCGCGGCACGGAGCTTCATGCTGAGCTGTTGCTCAATCAGAGCACACTGGAGGCACGCGTGGAGCAACTGCAGCCGGAGGAGACGTATCGCTTTCAGGTTCAGGTACATGTTGCCGCTACGGGCCTAGCCGCCGGCGCGACTAGTCACTCGCTCCACGTCTCGCCGGAGGTGCAATCCGTGCCCCGTCTGTTGTATGCGAATGCGGAGCATATTGGTGAACTGGACCTGGACACGGGCAATCGACAGCAGCTCGTGCACACGGCGAGTCCCGTCGAGCATCTGACTCGGCTGCAGGGGGAGCACCGGCTGCTTTGGGTCAATGAGCATGTTGAACTGCTGAGCCATGCGCGGGGTCAGACCGGTCCCGCCAAGCTGGCTAGGATGCGCGCTGAGGTGCTGGCCCTAACCGTTGACTGGGTGCAGCGCATCGTCTATTGGGCCGAGCTGGAAATCTCTACGCAGCCGGCGTCAGCCTGCATCTATAGGCTGGACCTTTGCCGCTTCGAGGGACGCATCCTGCAGGGCGAACGATTGTGGAGGACACCACCGGGTCAGTTGTTGCGTGATCTGATCGCATTGCCCCATGCCCGATCCCTGATCTGGCTGCAGCATGAGCACGGCGCCCGCAATGCAACGCTCCAGGGCCGAAATTTGACCGATAATTCTACCTTAAGCTTCGAGGGAGCTCCCACGCCTCTGTGGCGCATCTTTGAAGGCAGCCAGGAGCCGTTGGCGGAGACACTCAATCTCGTAGATCATCAGGGTCGCCTGTGTGTCTACCATGTGGCACGCCAACTGTGCACTCCGACCGCCCTGCGTTCCCAGCTGAATTTCCTGAACGACGACATCGCCCAACTGGCCCAGGATCCGGGCTATCTGTATGCCCTGCGCAATGGCAGTGTTCGCGCCTATGGACGACGTCGCCAGCAGTTGGAGTTCCTCGTCGAACTGCAGCCGGATGAGGTGCGTCTGCTGCATGCTTACAACTATCAGGCGTATCCCAGTCGCCGCTGTCTCCTGCTGCCAACGCTCGCCAGTCTACCCCATCCCACGGAGCCTTGCGGGGAGACGCACTGCAGCTTGCAGCTGCCGGAACTTACAGCTGGCGCCGATTGTCCCCTGCCAGTGCCGGGTCTTAGCTATCAGCTCAATCTTACCACCAGCAGCCAACCAGAGGCTTTACGCCAGTTTCGGCTGCCAGCGGGTCAAAGACTCAACATAACCGGCTTGGCAGCGTTCAATGTGTACGAGTTGCGCATCCGCCTCACCAGCTACTATCAGCAGCGTTTGGGCCTAGAGCCGTTTCAGCTGCCGCCGCTGGAGCTGCAGACGGCCTCGGCTACGCCCAGTTCGCCGCGCAACCTTACCGGACGTGCCTTAAGTCCCAGTGAACTGGAGGTCAGCTGGCTGCCTCCACTTTTGCTGCGCAGCGAGAGCGTCTACTACACGCTTCACTGGCAGTCACAAGTCGAGGAGAATGCCCAGCTGGAGCCGGAGTTGGGTGAGACACAGCCCGCGCAGGAGCAGCGTGTAGAGACAGCGGGCGCGCAGCTATTAAGAGGTGAGGAAGTGAAGCTTCAATCGAACTCAATCATTTCTTAACTTTCTCCTTTGCTTGCCGTTGCTAGGTCTGCTGCCTGGCGGACTGTATCAGATCTGGGTGCAGGCTCACGCCACGCCCGCTAAGTTTAACAGCAGTGCTCGTCTAATGATTCGCTGTTTTGCCCCACTTCCGCCATTACAGTTGACGGAGCTCAACGCGTATGCTATGACACTATCCTGGGCGGGCACTCCGGACGTATTGAGTTCACTGACATTGGAATGCCAGTCGCTGCGGAAGCAACATCACTTCAATGTCCTTGCAAATCACACACAGATGAATCTATTAGATCTTGAGCCCAAGACACGCTACTCCTGCCGCTTGGCCTTGGAGTATGCCGCGTCGCCGGGTGCACCCGTCTACTATGGTGCCAGTCATGATTACGAGACATTGGGCGATGCACCAAGTGCGCCAGGTCGACCACAGCTGGAGCACATTGCCGGCGAGATCTTTCGCGTTAGCTGGACCTCTGCCCTGGATAACGGTGCTCCGATTCTCGTATACAATCTGGAAGCGCTGCAAGCCCGTCGACCGACGCGTCGCCGAAGACGTCGGGATACAACGCAGGCACTACTGCCATGGGCGGAGGAACCCCTGGTCGTTGAGGATCTGTGGCTGGACTACTGCAACACTACCGAGCTGAGCTGCATTGTGCGCGAATTGCACACTCAGCGGCTACTCCTGTTTCGCGTTCGGGCCCGCAACCGTCCGCACGGCTGGGGACCCTACAGCGAGGATAGCGATAGGATCGTGGAACCCTTTGTCTCGCCAGAGAAACGTGGCTCCCTTGTTATGGCCATTATAGCACCCGCTGCGATTGTCTCTAGCTGTGTTCTAGCATTGTTCCTGGTTCGCAAGGGTAAGCTATAATAATATCGGTTGATTTTTTTTGCGAAGAATTTTATTTTTTAAGTTATTTCAAATCTCAAATATGGTTGAAAATGATCAAATATATTCATTTTGTTCATCTGCTACCTGCCTCTATGTATGTTTCAAAAATATAACCAACGTATATAAAAATAAAGTATGTCCTAGCGATTTACAAGTCCCGAAAGTAGATCTCCTCAATGGCTTCCACGTGCTTCATCCATTTGTCCTGCGAATTGGGACGCTGCTCGTTAAGAAGTTGGCGCAGTAGATCAAAGGAACGACAGCCCTCTGTGAAGACTTGTTTCAAGGCATCGAGTCCTGCCTGTGTCTCCAGTTCGGTCAGTTCCTTCTTCGCCTCTTCAGGATGTTCGATCAACGAAGATTCCTCGACTTGAGTTTCCTGGTCAATCTTTATTCTCTCTGAAGATTGAAGCTCATCCTCGTAGAGCTGACTGTCCACAATAAGCAGTTGGCTCTCGTGCTCTATGAGTTGGGTGTCCTCTTCGTTAATTAGGCTCATCTCTTCAACGAATTGACGCTCCTTTTCACGCATCATGTTAATGTGAGCCAGCTCCACACGTTGCTCTTGAACTTTGGGTTCCAAAAAATAGTTTGTGAGTGATTGTATTTGATGTTTGTGCTTCCTTAACATATCAAGCCCCCTTAATTTCTGTGTTCCTCGCCAATTCATCTTTGGAAATCTTTTGAAATTATAGAAAATATATATTTTTCCAAATTTACTACAGTTGTAGTAGTATTGAGTAGTAGTATGGAGTTATTTTTCAAGTCTGATTCCAAAGCATTTCAAATTCGGTGAGTACAATTTCAAGGAAAACTCTGAGCACGATTTAATTGAGTAACCTTTAACCTCCAGTTGATATCAACCAGTCATTCAGTTAGTTTATTAATTAGTAAATCATTTAGTTAATTAAGCTTTCTGTCTTTTGTAATACTCAAATCGTTTAACTTTAATGAAATGCCCAAACTAATTTGAATTGACAGTTCAAAAGCGTCGACATCGGGCCAAGAAGCTATTACAGCAGAGTCGACCTAGCATTTGGAGTAATCTGTCGGCGTTGCAGACACAACAGCAGCTGCTTGCCGCACGCAGTCGCACCTTTTCGATGTCACTGAGTGATGCGGACATTGCGCTCCTGCCGCAAATCAATTGGAATCGGTTGACACTGCTACGTTTCCTGGGCAGCGGTGCCTTTGGCGAGGTCTACGAGGGTCAGCTGCGTGGCGAGGGCGCAGACGATGCGCAGCCACAACGTGTGGCAGTCAAGGTATGTATGTTGAAATTATTAAAACGTGCAACTTGATTTCTCAACCCCTTTCGATTAGAGTTTGCGCAAGGGTGCCAGCGAGTTTGCCGAGCTGCTGCAGGAGGCCCAGCTGATGAGCAACTTTAAGCACGAGAACATTGTGTGCCTAATTGGCATCTGTTGTGACAGCGAATCCATTTCCCTGATCATGGAGCACATGGAGGCGGGTGATCTGCTTAGCTATTTGCGTGCGGCACGCCCCAGCTCTCAGGTGAGTCAGTTAACAACAAAGTTCAACAACGTATCAAATTTAAATCGATGCTCTTTTAGGATGCGTTGCCGAAGTTGCAGTTGTCGGATATGCTGCACATGTGCCTGGATGTGGCAAATGGTTGCAGCTATATGGAGGATATGCACTTTGTGCATCGCGATCTCGCCTGTCGCAACTGTCTGGTATCGGATGGCGCCACAATCGGTGGTCGGCGCATTGTCAAAATCGGTGACTTTGGGCTGGCCCGTGACATCTACAAGAATGACTACTATCGCAAGGAGGGCGAGGGTCTGCTGCCCGTGCGTTGGATGGCACCCGAGAGTCTTGTGGATGGACTCTTTAGCACACAGTCGGATGTCTGGGCCTTTGGTGTTCTGTGCTGGGAAATACTCGCACTTGGTCAGCAACCGTATGCGGCGCGCAACAACTTCGAGGTGCTCGCTCATGTCAAGGAGGGCGGACGACTCGAGTCGCCCGACCAGTGTCCCGACGAGCTGTAAGCATTTAGTCCGAATCCTTACCTTCTCTGTTTTGTTGTACGTTTAACAAATCTGTTCTCTCGCTTTTATAGTTATGCGTTGCTTTTGCAATGTTGGCGCTCGGAGCCTTGGGAGCGTCCTAGTTTTAAACGTTGCCTGAACACGCTGCAGTCCATCAGCTCCGAGTTTCCAATAACAACAACAACAACAACAAACACCACAACAACTACTGATGAGTCACAAACAGTTGGCAGCAGCTTGAAGGCCGAAACGAAGGTGCGATTCGATGATGCACCGGAACAACTGTCCCTGCACCACAACAACAACAACTGCAGCAGCAACAGCAACAGCAACAGCAACAATAACATTGACGATAACAACACCAAAGATACGGCCAGCAACAACAACGCTAGCCGAACAACTAGCACAATCAGCACACAATCCACACGTACGCCGACATCAATACCCATAGCCGCCGCACCCACTACTACTCCGTACGTAACCGCATCGACAGCCGCATCCCGTGACGATAGCCAGCTCTATGAAAATGAGGGCGTATCGCGGCTCTGAGGAGCCTCCCGTTGCATGCCTCAAAATTGATAAACATTCGAGAGCATGCAAATCATGTCACGCCCACTTTGCCAAAGCTGCCCACACACACACACACACACACACACACGTACACGTACAAGCGCAACTTTTGGGGCCGTTTGAATTATGGCTTATATATTTAATCGATTTACTATTTTGTACTGAATCCAAACGATATACAAGACCATCAAATGATGACCTCAACATGTCTTACTTTGTCTAAATCAAATGGTAATATTATTTTTTTTTTTTGCATATTCGAATATGGTATTGTATAGTATATAGTATATACTATACACTTAGCTTAAAGTCGAACAAATAAAAGAGAAATATTTTATATTTATAAACATTGTTTCAAAGATAATTTTATAAACTTATAACTAGTTATAGAAACGTATAGAAGAAAGCATAAACCATATATAAAGTTGATCAGCTGAAACTTTGGAAGAGGAAAGCAAGACGAGTGCGTTTCTCTCTCTCTCTCTCTTTCTAGTCATGAGAGAGATTAAGAGAACCAAACTCACTTCACATAAATATATGTTTGTATATATGTGTACGTAGCTTTTATTTTAGCAATGTTGTCAAAGCCAATAGAAAATCAGCTTAGAGAGCAATTAGAAATGTGCCTTAGCCATTGGGGCCATTGGGTCGAAGCGTTCATTCAGTTGTGGACACGCGCTGCGGCTTATGTCGTCGTACGTAAGGCACGGCGCCATTGACTCTGACTGGGCTATATTTTAATTTCATTAAAATTTGGCGGACAAAGTTTTAATGTCAGATATTTTATTACTTTTTTTTTTTTTTTGTGATTCGCTTTTGTTTTGTTTTCGGGTAAAGTTTTCGGCCAGAAAAAAAATGAGTGAGAGAGTTTTTTCTTTTTATTGTTGGAACATTCTTAAAGACGAACACAATGAAATTAAATGTGACTGTGGTGCCAAAACTTGTGCCCTGTGGAACTTAAGAGACCCTACTCACTCTCTCTTAACTTTTCATGTTTCACCGTTAAGGTGCGACAACTAAAGAGCTTCACACACACATGCAAGAGGTATTTGCTTTCAATGCTCTGGGATTTACTTTTCCCTTTGCTTACTTCGTTTCTCTGGCGTAATGATTTGCGCGAATTATTGCATATGCCTTTCGCATCGCATTTTACAAAGGCAACGGTTAAGTTGCCAGGGCTACAGACGATGGAGCGAACGGGCACAGGTGCCTGTGGGGAGGAAGACGGGCGGGCACTGTTTGAGCCGTCTAAATAACAAATTGTAAATAGCAGCGCATAAATCGATTACCGTCGCGCCTGTCCGCACCGCCCCGCACCCACCCCCGCTATCACAAGAACATAAATAAACCATTTTTAATATGCGCGTAAGCTGTTTTCCTTTGCATACCCTAGCTACGTGTCGAAGCGAAGGCCAAATGGGGTATATAGGTTGGAAAAAGGAAAAAAGTATGAATGGGGAAGTAAAATGTGAGAACATTTAATCTGTGTTCATTTTTGTTATATAGGTTGGGATAAAGGAAGAAAGTATGAATGAGAAAGTAAAAAGTGAGAACATTTAATCTGTGTTCATTTTTGTTATATAGGTTGGGATTTCATTTTGTTTAATTAATTAAATGGTATATTTAAGTCATGCATACCCGGTTTTTTTTTTGCGCCCACAAACGCAAAACAGTTAGCCGCATGAAATGCTTAAAGAAGGGGTGTGGATCGTAGGGCAGGGGGGAGTTTATGGTGTGGTGAGAGAGAGATTTTTTGGTGACTTTACTTTAGCATTGATTTTGCTTGTTGGATGTTATTCGGGCGCCATTCGCTAGGGTTATCAACGTACATAAATATATGGGAAGGTGGCTGTGTTCACCTTGAGCCCCGCTCCCCCCTCGCACAACTTTCTGCTGCAGAGCGATGCTTCGTAATGCTTTTTGGAGCGCGCGCGGCAAGGATTTAATTTTATTACCTTGGTGCGTATCCTGTTGACTTATTATGCTGATATGATTAAGTGGCTCACTGCTAAAGGAAACTTGAAACTTAACTTTTATAATGGGTGAGAGAGAGATAGCAAAAGGGAGGTAGGAAGAGGTGTATGTGTGTGATGGATGAGCGTGACGTCATAACTGTTTATCGTTATCGTCATCGCTTGCTGCTTGCCACGTGATACTGTTATTAAATAGCATTTGGATTTTTATTGAATTTGATTTTTGTCCAACTTTATTCAATATTATTTTTCAACGCTAAGCAAACTTTTCTTCCTCCTCCTCCTTTCCCGCCTTGTTGTTGAGGAGAGCAAGAGTGAGAGACTTAAAGAGAGAGAGAAGCACTTAAAATTTACCCACAACTGGCACAATTGATTGAAATTAGATGAGCTTTTCATAATACACAACCTAAGCTCTTCCTTCCACTCCCACACACACTCTACCCTAGTGTGTGTGTGCGTTTTTCCATTAAGCCCTCCAACTCCAACCCTAACCCTCACCACACCCCGCCCGTTGGCTTGTCATCGTTTTCTATGCCTTGGTATAAAAGTTACTGTTATCCTTGTACCTGCTAGCACGACGACGCTACAATCCTTCAAGTTTGCTTGCTGCTGACTTTGTGCCAAATTGGTTATTAAAAGAGTCAACTATATATATATATATAGATATATACATTGTAGTTGGGGCGACGCCGCAAACCCATAAATAAATTGAGAAGCGCTTTTGACTCCCCTATTTCCCACCTTTAATATGCCCAGAAGCAAAGAAATATTCGCCGATTCCTAAAAGTTTATTCTATATATATTTACTTGCCACCTGTGCCACACATACGTGCTTCGGTTTCTTATGCATTTTGCATTTTACTTTTGGTTTATTTTCTTATCGTTAGGAAGTTTTCTTAATTGTCACAAATTGCTTTTGTAAAGTTTCGCCTACAAAAAGGATTAATTCTAACGAAAATTGTTTAATTAAACCTATGACAAGTTTTGTTTAAGTGTGTACTCCTGTATACTGTAGGCAAGTGTAGTTTCTTAAGCAAAGAGAACAATACATACATAACTGTTAATTGTTTGTGTAGTGCATGCATATCGTTGTTCTCGCTTACTCGTTTGTTTGCTTGTATGAACAAACATTGTGAAGATGCTGAGAGCAGCAGTAGCTAGAGCGAGAAAGACCCTTGGGCTCCACACACATTCCACATAGTCCACAAGATCAACACAATCCAAATGCAGTTGTTGTTCTCGCTTACTCGTTTGTTTGCTTGTATGAACAAACATTGTGAAGATGGTAAGAGCAGCAGTAGCTAGAGCGAGAAAGATCCTTGGGCTCCACACACATTCCACATAGTCCACAAGATCAACACAATCCAAATGCAATTGTTGTTCTCGCTTACTCATTTGTTTGCTTATATGAACCAACATTGTGAAGATGGTAAGAGCAGCAGTAGCTAGAGCGAGAAAGATCCACATTCCACATAGTCCACAAGATCAACACAATCCAAATGCACTCAGTAGTAAGCTAATCGTTCGCAAATAAATACGAATTAAATTCTAACGCCTCAATACTTATATATTGTGTTAATTAATTATGCCCAATGTACGCGCACCTGTAAAAATATTTTTAAGATGCTTTTCAAATCGGAATAAAATGTTTTCTGCACAAATGCAAACTGCAAACAACGCGCTTAATTTTTTCTTCGTTTTTGGTGAACACAAAGACAAGAGAGGACAAAATACCGTTATATGCACATTTTGTTGTTGCTAGAGAGCAATACGTAAAACTGAACGAGTGTGCACACACACATACACA
>JAWNNV010000645.1:0-15871 GCA_035044485.1 Scaptomyza reducta | reverse complement strand
GAGATATATTCAGGAATATTCTGCAGAGCGATATCTACTATTGCGTGAAACAGACTGAATTACCACCAACTAAAGAGCACTCCGCGGAATAATTTTAAAGTTTAGTTTAGGTTTTAGTTTTTAGGTTTAGGATTTTTTAGATGGTTTGACAGCAGAGGTGTGTATTTGTAGTGAACAATTTTAAAGTATATAAATATATATATAATTTTAAATTTTATCTTAATATAAATATATATATTTTTTTTATTTTTATTTTTTTTTTATATATATTTGTTAAGTAATTAAATTAAGGTTTCATGTTAAGAGGTATATATTTATTAAAAAATTAAGTTTATGTTAAGAGGTAAGTGGATAGGGGTAAGTATTTAGAAAGCGTTTCATGTGGTGGTAAGTAAATTAATTTTAAATACAACTAAAAGACACCGGACTACTGTCGCTGTCAGCAGGCTGTACTGCATGCAACTCCGAAATTAGCATCAGCACTTTCAACGTCATTGTAAGTCAAGTGTAAAAGGGCTATGCTCATTTTGGCAACATAATCGAGCCAAACACCAGTCAATGACCTCTGACGAAACTCAACATATCCGTGAACAAGGTACAAGAAGATAAAGATCTGGACGACTTACAGCTAAAATTGAACGCTCTCAACAAACAAGAGCTGCCCGACCAAATTAATTCAGTACAACACCATCATATCGCCGCTTATGCCGCGTTAGTGGTATCCGTATTTGTGCTACTTGCCTATGCACTACGAAAGCTACGCTTCTGGACCTTGCAACCAACAGCTACAAGAAATTAAGCTGCAATCACACCCGTGCCATCAGCATCCCCAAAATGATTCACACTGGATCTAGATGATGGTTGATCACCGATTCAACGGCCGGAAGAATGTTTAGGTGCATATAAGTTAACACAAAATTAAATAATAAAACACAGAAAACATTATGTAACACACAATTATAAACACAATTAAAACTATGTCAAGATCATACACATTACCATATATTTATTGACACAATTAACTTGTAACCAATACTAAATGTCAGAAAACTCTTAGCGACAAAATGTCGCTGACTACACAGAATACCGCTGACTGCACAATATGTGTTATTAAAGCAGCGGTCAACCAACCCGGTAGTTGCCAAATAGAAAGCATTAGAAAGCAATTTCTGAGAACACAATAACCCAATTTAAGTGACACCACAACTATGTTAACCTAAGCTATTTTTACTTATAAATATTGTGACTTTTCGTTAATAAAATCAGTGTTTTTAGTACAACATACAAGTCTATTCACTCATCTCCACCTTCGCATTGACTGTGCGCAACAAATTACCTCCCTCTCCGTAAGTCCAACTAGTTACAAGTTGCTAGCTAGTTGCGACGCCTTTTAGTAATCAGTTTATGTGCTGAGTACTTCCCTTACTATACACACAAACATAAATTGAGAGCCATTATCACTCACAATTATCTCGGGCACTCCAAAACATGTAAAAAGTTCATTTCTCAAATATTCAATTATTATTTGGGAATTAAATTTCTTTACTACGTCGAGAAAGGCGAATTTTGAAAAATGATCAAGTACGATGAAAACGCCAACATTTCCTTTTTTCTTTGAAATCTTTGAAAGGGTCTCTCGCTAGACACTTGACTACCGGAACCGATGTTCACTTTCGGAACTCGATGAACATCCTTCAATGAGTTCTCCAATTTTGACTTGCAATGACTACAATTCGGCTTGTACATATCTAGTTGTGGTTTTAGACAGTCATGGTATTTGTGACCTTGCTCATCACACTTCCAACATTTAAGTTTGTCGTTTAAATTTATTTGATTAGGAGTTTCTACATGAAGAAGTTCATGAATTTATTCTTGTTTGGAGAGAAGGAAAGACATAGCATGAGAAAAATCTCTTCAGCGATTCTTCAAATCGCAAAAAAAAAAAACAATGTTGGGAAGTCAGCGGTCGTGTCTGACAATCCACCAAACGTTCAAGAGCACAAATATAAAAATAAATTAATTAACAATCCTCCTGCCCCAGTCACTATAACACACGAGGTACCAGATGAAATCATGAAATCATAACCACCATGGATGTTGTTTCATCTAATCCCAGTCCATCGGTTTCTGTGGTGGAGAATAGTGTTGACACAGTTCAAAAAAAGAACCCAATATATCCAAACAACCAAACATTCCATTACCTGAAAATATAGCTTTAGTTGAAGATATTATCAGAAGATTTGTTGCCGTTCTACAAAAAAAACAATTTTTTGTTTCAAGGTTTCCCCCTAATTTAACATCAGATGATATCAAGGCCAATATCACGGTGGAAAAATTCAAATTTAATTACACTCGGAACGTAAACGGTTTTTTGATTTCGGTAATACGAAGCGCAAGTCATCGACACTTCATTATTTGATGAAATGAAAGCCAACTCAGATCAGGCCATTACCGATCTATTTATTGATTTTTTCAATCAGCTTACAGCCCTTGTTTTCAACCAGTCATCGTGCCTTACCCCAGCTTTTTGGCTCTAATTGCATTTTGGTACCGGAAATTACAGAATGTTCAATACTTTGTGATCTTCCGGTTATTAAGCCCACATTTGCTCCAGGACCTGATGGATTACCAAGCTGTGTGCTCAGGTACTGCGCTCAGGGATTTTAAGCCTTTGCAAAAATTGTTTAGTTTGTCCGTGGAATTATGCTCTTTCCCAAAAATTGGGAAAGAGACATATTTTATTCCTTTGCAAAAAAAAAATCTAAAACAAATCTAATGCTCAAAAGTATGTCTAAATTGTCTGCTATTCCTAAAACTTTTGAGAAATTAATAACGTATAATCTTCAACATCTTTGTAAATCTATGATTTCACCGTGCCAGCACGGATTCATGAACCAAAGATCTAACACTACTAACTTCCTACTATTCACATCATTTGTTAATAATGGCTTTGAGTGAGTGCATAACATGTGCAGTTTTGTTAATATTTACAGAAATGCACCAAAGCTTGGTCCATTTCATAAATGTCTCCAGGTAATCATTAATTTGATTGATTGCAGATTTTTGTGTATATCCCTCCGCCAAGATAACAGTGTCATCTGCATAAGTAGCCAACAGCATATTTCTTTTATGGAAGTTGTGATAGCTGGGAGGCGTTGGGACATCAGAGGTAAATATACTATATAAAATGGTCCCAAAACACTTCCTTGACGAACACCAGCTGATATGTTTTTATCTAGGGATCTAACTCCTTCATTACACTCAACAAAGAAAGTGATAGAAAGATAACTTTTTAAAAAGTTGTAGAGTGCGAGTGGAACCACCTTTTTAAGTATAGATAAAAGTCCAATATGCCAGACTCTATCAAAGGCCTCTTGAATATCTAGATAGACAGCAGAACAGAAGTTTCTGTGTTCGAATGCACGAAGAATAAATTGACTGACTCTTCCAAGTTGTTGTTCTGAACCATGTTCCTTGCGGAATCCAAATTGATGAGTCGGGATTGTATTCGCAAAATCAGAATGAAAAAAATAAAAATAAGAACTATTGATTCAAAAAGTTTAGATAATACAGAAAGTAAGCTGATTGGACGATATGAAGATAGTTGATCTGAAGGTTTCCCAGGCTTCAGAATCATTTTATCTTTAGCGCATTTCCATCTATCCGGGAAGTGACCATAGTTAATAATATTATTAAATATGGTAGTGATATAAATAATTGCAGTAGGGGGAGCATTTTGATTAAATAGCTATCAATATTATCCATTCCTGGGTATTTCCTGCCTTTAAGAAGTTTAATTTCAGCTTGAACTTCAGCTGTTGTAATCATATCTGTCGAAGAGTTAGAATCAGAGACAGGCAAGGAGTATTCCAAATTATCTTCAATTAGATTTCTATCAGTGACAGAGTTAGTAAATATAGGAGAGAATCTAGACTCAAGGTGAAACCCGAACGCCTCCGCCTTTTCCTCGGTAGTTTTACACCAAATATCTGTGGAGCCAGAAGACACAGAGTGCTTTTTAACAGGAAGATTTGGAACTAATTGTCTACTTATGTTGTTAGTGAGTCGCCAGAGAAGTTGCATATTGAAGCGATTGGACGGATCAATAGATTTCAGCATTCTATTAGTTTTTAGTTGTTTTTCTTTTTTAAGCTCTTTAGAGATACGATTGGATAGATAATTTATGGTAACTTTGACAATAGGATGACATCGGTAAATGATTGATCGCTTTAGGAGCTTTTTAGCTTCAATCATTAAAATTATTCTTCGATTAAAAGAGGAATTAAATTTCTGAGAGCTATGCCTGACATCTTGCTTATTCCTGGAAAAACAGCAGAATCATTGATATTTCTTTCAAAGATTTTAATACAGTCATCAATATCATCTCCAGAACGAATTTCTGTTTCATTAAGTATGTGGTCATCAAGCCATTTTTGAAAACGTTTAACACTAGAGCCAGCTGTGGTAAGCGGAGCTTGTTGAGATGGATAGGCGCAACCGAATGAATATATATAAGTAGTGGAAGGTTATCAGAACTTAAATCATGTAAAGATTTAATCTTAACTAGAGTGTCACGAATTCCATTAAATACTCCTTTTTTTTCTTTGGGGGTGGACCATGTGCGATAATTGGTTCTGAGTGAACAAATTTATTCACTTCTGAAATTCCAAAAGCAAGTTTGGCTCTGTATTGGCTGAGCAGTCAGATTCTCTGAACCAGTCAGAAGGACTCCTTCACAGCGTCCAATTCTCAAAAGCGGGGCTTAGCATACACATAAACTGCAGTATTTTTGAGAGTTATTTTGGTGTTAATGGAAGGAGATATATTCAGGAATATTCTGCAGAGCGATATCTACTATTGCGTGAAACAGACTGAATTACCACCAACTAAAGAGCACTCCACGGAATAATTTTAAAGTTTAGTTTAGGTTTTAGTTTTGAGGTTTAGGATTTTTTAGATGGTTTGACAGCAGAGGTGTGTATTTGTAGTGAACAATTTTAAAGTATATAAATATATATATATTTATATACTTTATATATATATATTTTTTTAATTATAATTTTTTTTTATATATATTTGTTAAGTAATTAAATTAAGGTTTCATGTTAAGAGGTATATATTTATTAAAAAATTAAGTTTATGTTAAGAGGTAAGTGGATAGGGGTAAGTATTTAGAAAGCGTTTCATGTGGTGGTAAGTAAATTAATTTTAAATACAACTAAAAGACACCGGACTACTGTCGCTGTCAGCAGGCTGTACTGCATGCAACTCCGAAATTAGCATCAGCACTTTCAACGTCATTGTAAGTCAAGTGTAAAAGGGCTATGCTCATTTTGGCAACATAATCGAGCCAAACACCAGTCAATGACCTCTGACGAAACTCAACATATCCGTGAACAAGGTACAAGAAGATAAAGATCTGGACGACTTACAGCTAAAATTGAACGCTCTCAACAAACAAGAGCTGCCCGACCAAATTAATTCAGTACAACACCATCATATCGCCGCTTATGCCGCGTTAGTGGTATCCGTATTTGTGCTACTTGCCTATGCACTACGAAAGCTACGCTTCTGGACCTTGCAACCAACAGCTACAAGAAATTAAGCTGCAAACACACCCGTGCCATCAGCATCCCCAAAATGATTCACACTGGATCTAGATGATGGTTGATCACCGATTCAACGGCCGGAAGAATATTTAGGTGCATATAAGTTAACACAAAATTAAATAATAAAACACAGAAAACATTATGTAACACACAATTATAAACACAATTATTATTATTACTGTGCGCAACAAATTACCTCCCTCTCCGTAAGTCCAACTAGTTACAAGTTGCTAGCTAGTTGCGACGCCTTTTAGTAATCAGTTTATGTGCTGATTACTTCCCTTACTATACACACAAACATAAATTGAGAGCCATTATCATTCACAATTATCTCGGGCACTCCAAAACATGTAAAAAGTTCATTTCTCAAATATTCAATTATTATTTGGGAATTAAATTTCTTTACTACTTCGAGAAAGGCGAATTTTGAAAAATGATCAAGTACGATGAAAACGCCAACATTTCCTTTTTTCTTTGAAATCTTTGAAAGGGTCTCTCGCTAGACACTTGACTACCGGAACCGATGTTCACTTTCGGAACTCGATGAACATCCTTCAATGAGTTCTCCAATTTTGATTTGCAATGACTACAATTCGGCTTGTACATATCTAGTTTTGGTTTTAGACAGTCATGGTATTTGTGACCTTGCTCATCACACTTCCAACATTTAAGTTTGTCGTTTAAATTTATTTGATTAGGAGTTTCTACATGAAGAAGTTCATGAATTTATTCTTGTTTGGAGAGAAGGAAAGACATAGCATGAGAAAAATCTCTTCAGCGATTCTTCAAATCGCAAAAAAAAAAACAATGTTGGGAAGTCAGCGGTCGTGTCTGACAATCCACCAAACGTTCAAGAGCACAAATATAAAAATAAATTAATTAACAATCCTCCTGCCCCAGTCACTATAACACACGAGGTACCAGATGAAATCATGAAATCATAATCACCATGGATGTTGTTTCATCTAATCCCAGTCCATCGGTTTGTGTGGTGGAGAATAGTGTTGACACAGTTCAAAAAAGAACCCAATATATAAATAACCAAACATTCCATTACCTGAAAATATAGGTTTAGTTGAAGATATTATCAGAAGATTTGTTGCCGTTCTACAAAAAAAACAAATTTTTGTTTCAAGGTTTCCCCCTAATTTAACATCTGATGATATCAAGGCCAATATCACGGTGGAAAAATTCAAATTTAATTACACTCGGAACGTAAACGGTTTTTTGATTTCGGTAATACGAAGCGCAAGTCATCGACACTTCCATCAATCATATTCTTTGATGAAATGAAAGCCAACTCAGATCAGGCCATTACCGATCTATTTATTGATTTTTTCAATCAGCTTACAGCCCTTGGTTTCAACCAGTCGTCGTGCCTTACCCCAGCTTTTTGGCTCTGATTAAATTTTTGTACCGGAAATCACAGAGAGTTTAATACTTTGTGTGGTTATAAAGCCCACATTTGCTCCAACACCTGATGGATTTCCAAGCTGTGTGCTCAGGTACTGCGCTCAGGGACTTTCAAAGCATTTGCAAAAATTGTTTAGTTTGTCCGTGGAGTTATGCTCTTTCTATATGGATAAGAAGTCACTTGATCGGATTGCATTGGTTGAGGATTTGGGTGTACTAATGCACCTAAAGTTTAAGTTTGAGAAGCATATCTCTGCAATTACGAATCGAGCAAAGGGTGCCTTGGAGTTTTTACGATTGGTAAGCTCACGATTAAGCTTGGATGACACCTCGCAAAGTCCAAGTCAGAGGGAGGAGCCGCCTTTGAACTCGATTCGATCTCCGCCATTTCAATTGCTAGTCACGACTGACTCACGCCATTAGCATTACCGAATGTATGATGTTGGCGAAACAACGAACAAACGAAATGCAGAAGATATTAACGGAAGTATAAGTTCACTGACCGACAATTCTAGCGCAAAAACACAATAACACAATAAATTGTCGGGAATGTCGGGTTACCAAATATTTAGAGGAGGCCCTATTTTGTGTTAACCTATGCACGAAGTGGTCCAGTAGGTTGGGTATTATTTTACTAAATGTAAAATCCGATTCTTAACATTGTTTTCTTTCATGTGTATTTTCAATTTTAACAAGGCTTAACTTTAACTACTAACGACTAGGAAGCAAGCTCGTGCTCCATTTGCGCAAGAATGCCTGCTGCATTTGACAGAAGCGCTGCCATCGACTTAGGCGATTGATGTCGATATACGCTTTTTCGGGGTTCTCCTATTTCTCTGAGATCTATATACTAATTATAGTATATTTACCCTAAGCATAGTTGGTAAAAATGTATGTCAAGTGAGTATAAGAAAAATATAATGGTATTTTAAGCTGTAAAAACATAGTATATGAAGCTGTACAAAAATAGTAAATGTAGATTAAGCTTTACAAAACAATAATGATTTATGTGTATCAGACAAATTATGATTTGACTCGTAAAAAAATCTTGGAAATAACTATTAGATATTTGTAAAAACCTAAAAAGGCTTGCGAGAAAATTAACACACACAACTGTCATTAATCAATTAAGTAAAGAAACACAGAACTTTTCTAAACACAATAATTTGCAGAATCAAAGTACAATTTCTATACACAATCGATCCATTTCGAAGTTTGTAGTTTACTAACTCAACCTCTGCCGTAGTATATATATTCTTGATCAGCATCAACTGCCGAGTCGATATAGCCATGTCCGTCTGACCGTCCGTCCGTCCGTCCGTCCTTCCGACCGACCGTATGTATGAACGCGTAGATCTCAGAGACTATAAGAGCTAGAGACTCCAGATTTGGTACATAAACTCGTCTAATTCCTAGGCATTACAAGTTTATGTTAAATTTTCGATAACTCTTCCTGATTCCGATATACACATGCAATCGAAGAGGTAAGTGGATAGGGGTAAGTATTTAGAAAGCGTTTCATGTGGTGGTAAGTAAATTAATTTTAAATACAACTAAAAGACACCGGACTACTGTCGCTGTCAGCAGGCTGTACTGCATGCAACTCCGAAATTAGCATCAGCACTTTCAACGTCATTGTAAGTCAAGTGTAAAAGGGCTATGCTCATTTTGGCAACATAATCGAGCCAAACACCAGTCAATGACCTCTGACGAAACTCAACATATCCGTGAACAAGGTACAAGAAGATAAAGATCTGAACGACTTACAGCTAAAATTGAACGCTCTCAACAAACAAGAGCTGCCCGACCAAATTAATTCAGTACAACACCATCATATCGCCGCTTATGCCGCGTTAATGGTATCCGTATTTGTGCTACTTGCCTATGCACTACGAAAGCTACGCTTCTGGACCTTGCAACCAACAGCTACAAGAAATTAAGCTGCAAACACACCCCTGCCATCAGCATCCCCAAAATGATTCACACTGGATCTAGATGATGGTTGATCACCGATTCAACGGCCGGAAGAATATTTAGGTGCATATAAGTTAACACAAAATTAAATAATAAAACACAGAAAACATTATGTAACACACAATTATAAACACAATTATTATTATTACTGTGCGCAACAAATTACCTCCCTCTCCGTAAGTCCAACTAGTTACAAGTTGCTAGCTAGTTGCGACGCCTTTTAGTAATCAGTTTATGTGCTGATTACTTCCCTTACTATACACACAAACATAAATTGAGAGCCATTATCATTCACAATTATCTCGGGCACTCCAAAACATGTAAAAAGTTCATTTCTCAAATATTCAATTATTATTTGGGAATTAAATTTCTTTACTACTTCGAGAAAGGCGAATTTTGAAAAATGATCAAGTACGATGAAAACGCCAACATTTCCTTTTTTCTTTGAAATCTTTGAAAGGGTCTCTCGCTAGACACTTGACTACCGGAACCGATGTTCACTTTCGGAACTCGATGAACATCCTTCAATGAGTTCTCCAATTTTGACGTGCAATGACTACAATTCGGCTTGTACATATCTAGTTTTGGTTTTAGACAGTCATGGTATTTGTGACCTTGCTCATCACACTTCCAACATTTAAGTTTGTCGTTTAAATTTATTTGATTAGGAGTTTCTACATGAAGAAATTCATGAATTTATTCTTGTTTGGAGAGAAGGAAAGACATAGCATGAGAAAAATCTCTGCAGCGATTCTTCAAATCGCAAAAAAAAAACAATGTTGGGAAGTCAGCGGTCGTGTCTGACAATCCACCAAACGTTCAAGAGCACAAATATAAAAATAAATTAATTAACAATCCTCCTGCCCCTCTCACTATAACACACGAGGTACCAGATGAAATCATGAAATCATAATCACCATGGATGTTGTTTCATCTAATCCCAGTCCATCGGTTTGTGTGGTGGAGAATAGTGTTGACACAGTTCAAAAAAGAACCCAATATATACAAATAACCAAACATTCCATTACCTGAAAATATAGGTTTAGTTGAAGATATTATCAGAAGATTTGTTGCCGTTCTACAAAAAAAACAAATTTTTGTTTCAAGGTTTCCCCCTAATTTAACATCTGATGATATCAAGGCCAATATCACGGTGGAAAAATTCAAATTTAATTACACTCGGAACGTAAACGGTTTTTTGATTTCGGTAATACGAAGCGCAAGTCATCGACACTTCCATCAATCATATTCTTTGATGAAATGAAAGCCAACTCAGATCAGGCCATTACCGATCTATTTATTGATTTTTTCAATCAGCTTACAGCCCTTGGTTTCAACCAGTCGTCGTGCCTTACCCCAGCTTTTTGGCTCTGATTAAATTTTTGTACCGGAAATCACAGAGAGTTTAATACTTTGTGTGGTTATAAAGCCCACATTTGCTCCAACACCTGATGGATTTCCAAGCTGTGTGCTCAGGTACTGCGCTCAGGGACTTTCAAAGCATTTGCAAAAATTTTTTAGTTTGTCCGTGGAGTTATGCTCTTTCTATATGGATAAGAAATCACTTGATCGGATTGCATTGGTTGAGGATTTGGGTGTACTAATGCACCTAAAGTTTAAGTTTGAGAAGCATATCTCTGCAATTACGAATCGAGCAAAGGGTGCCTTGGAGTTTTTACGATTGGTAAGCTCACGATTAAGCTTGGATGACACCTCGCAAAGTCCAAGTCAGAGGGAGGAGCCGCCTTTGAACTCGATTCGATCTCCGCCATTTCAATTGCTAGTCACGACTGACTCACGCCATTAGCATTACCGAATGTATGATGTTGGCGAAACAACGAACAAACGAAATGCAGAAGATATTAACGGAAGTATAAGTTCACTGACCGACAATTCTAGCGCAAAAACACAATAACACAATAAATTGTCGGGAATGTCGGGTTACCAAATATTTAGAGGAGGCCCTATTTTGTGTTAACCTATGCACGAAGTGGTCCAGTAGGTTGGGTATTATTTTACTAAATGTAAAATCCGATTCTTAACATTGTTTTCTTTCATGTGTATTTTCAATTTTAACAAGGCTTAACTTTAACTACTAACGACTAGGAAGCAAGCTCGTGCTCCATTTGCGCAAGAATGCCTGCTGCATTTGACAGAAGCGCTGCCATCGACTTAGGCGATTGATGTCGATATACGCTTTTTCGGGGTTCTCCTATTTCTCTGAGATCTATATACTAATTATAGTATATTTACCCTAAGCATAGTTGGTAAAAATGTATGTCAAGTGAGTATAAGAAAAATATAATGGTATTTAAAGCTGTAAAAACATAGTATATGAAGCTGTACAAAAATAGTAAATGTAGATTAAGCTTTACAAAACAATAATGATTTATGTGTGTCAGACAAATTATGATTTGACTCGTAAAAAAATCTTGGAAATAACTATTAGATATTTGTAAAAACCTAAAAAGGCTTGCGAGAAAATTAACACACACAACTGTCATTAATCAATTAAGTAAAGAAACACAGAACTTTTCTAAACACAATAATTTGCAGAATCAAAGTACAATTTCTATACACAATCGATCCATTTCGAAGTTTGTAGTTTACTAACTCAACCTCTGCCGTAGTATATATATTCTTGATCAGCATCAACTGCCGAGTCGATATAGCCATGTCCGTCTGACCGTCCGTCCGTCCGTCCGTCCTTCCGACCGACCGTATGTATGAACGCGTAGATCTCAGAGACTATAAGAGCTAGAGACTCCAGATTTGGTACATAAACTCGTCTAATTCCTAGGCATTACAAGTTTATGCTAAAATTTCGATAACTCTTCCTGATTCCGATATACACATGCAATCGATAACAACAAAATCGTCGATTTTGAAAACTTTTTGACGCAGTTTGAAAGATTAGACTAAATATTGATAATCTGTGAAAATTTTATTGAAATCGGTTGAGAAACAATGGAGATATAGAGTATTGAAATTAAGGAAGTATGCACTATACGCGTATACATACACACACTCACACATACTTGCAAGCACTGACTGTGTGCGTAAATTATAGGGTTTAGGTTCTTACTTGTTAAAATTATACTTTCAATGCCAGTCGTCGGCTTGCGTACACCGTACAGCACGGTGTTTTGTCGCTGTAAGTCAGCAGGGTCTTGTCTGCGACTAGAGGCAAAGTGTTTACTATTTACTCTATATGTCTAACTGAAGAATCACTTCTTCAAAAAGAGTGCAACAAAGTGTTCCGTCCTTGTTAGTCAGCCGTATATTCAGAGTCTTTTCCGCGCCTGGTTCGACGCGAAGTATACCTAATTGTTCTTGTTGCCTTACTGTTATTTATATTTAATTCTCAATTCCAAATCCGCTCAAAACGTCAAAATTCTTCATTATCTCTACGCTCTCTTTAAGATATTTTGTTATTTACTCTTTCCTGCTCTATTTCGAAATTTATAGTTTACTAACTCAACCTCTGCCGTAATAACATTCAAGAAGTCAAACTTACAACGAATTTTAACTAAAAGGGCAAGTGCTCACCTTTTTTGACCACCTTTCCCAAAATTACCCATTTCGTGGCTAATTTTTGTAGGTAATCGGCAGGTTAGGAAGTGCATGTGCTTGTGGAAGGGTTTATAGTAAAGGTACTAGAGTCAAATCTGGAACACCCAGACCTTTTCAATGTGTATACACAAATTATCTAATTTATCTTACAACGTATTTTTACCAAAAGGACAAGTGTTCACCTTTTTTGACCAACTTTCCGAAAATTACGTATTTCGTGGCTAATTTTTGTAGGTAATCAGCAGGTTAGGAAGTGCACGTGCTTGTGGAAGGGTTTATAGCTAAGGCAAATCTGAAACACCCAGACCTTTTCAATGTGTATACACAAATTATCTAATTTTTCTGCACAGCAGCTGTGTGCTTATTTTGCAAACGTACTATGCTGCACTCTACATACACATGCCTGCATGCGCAAGCTGGCTGATGATGTGATCTTTGATTAATACAAATTTACGAATTGGTATAACTTTCATGTTTCTAAACCGATTTTGCTGAAATTTTCACACATAATGAATATCATGCCAACTACTCATATGCATGTGCTGTATCCTGAAAATCGTATTATTATCGATCACATTTGTATATCGGTAACGGGATGAGTAATCCTAAAATAATGATATTTTCTGACTAGGGATTAGGCGAGCTAATGTTCTCAATTTGGAGTCTCCAGCTCTAAAGGTCTTTGAGATCGACGCGTTAATACATACGGACATGCTTCTTTCTGTCTGTTACATACTTTTGCACAAACACATGACGCCCTTTTTACCCATTTTCAAAGGGCTGCGAGTATAAAAATAAATATATCTTTCTTAACAAGGCTACTGCTGCATATGCGCTGCTGGGGTGGAAGTAACCCGGGCATTAATACTATAAAAATAAAAATTATTCCGTTTTATCAAACAAATACAATTTGTACGTGCGATTGCACGGGGGTGATTTCTTGACTGTATTTTTACGGTTTAACTTTTAATTCAGATTGATTAACTGAGAATGATAACAGGAATACGCCCTCCACGGCGCAAGATGAGTATTGTAAGCTTTATACAGCAATATTAACTGGGGTTAATTTGATCGTATGACAAACAGTTATTGAAACAAATCGCGCCTGCTCAACCAACCTACGAACTGGATTGTCACAAAGCTGGGCCACCGGTCTCCTGCTCTTTTTAAAATTATACTTTCAATGCCAGTTCGTCGGCTTGCGTACACCATACAGCACGGTGTTTTGTCGCTGTTCGTCAGCCCTATAAGCAGGGTCTTGTCTGCGACTAGACGCAAAGTGTTTACTATTTACTCTATATGTCCAACTGAAGAATCACTTCTTCAAAAAGAGTGCAACGAAGTGTTCCGTCCTTGTTAGTCAGCCGTACATTCAGTGTCTTTTCCGCGCCTGGTTCGACGCGAAGTATCACCTAATTGTTCTTGTTGCCTAACTGTTATTTATATTTAATTCCCAATTCCAAATCCGCTCAAAACGTCAAAATTCTTCATTATCTCTACGCTCTCTTTAAGATAGTTTGTTATTTACTCTTTCCTGCTTTATTTCGAAAGTTGTAGTTTACTAACTCAACCTCTGCCGTAATAACATTCAAGAAGTCAAACTTACAACGTATTTTTACCAAAAGACAAGTGTTCACCTTTTTTGACCAACTTTCCCAAAATTCCCATTTCGTGGCTAATTTTTGTAGGTAATCGGCAGGTTAGGAAGTGCACGTGCTTGTGGAAGGATTTATAGCGAAGGTACTAGAAGCAAATCTGAAAAACCCAGACCTTTTCAATGTGTATACACAAATTATCTAATTTTTCTGCACAGTAGCTGTGTGCTTATTTTGCAAACGTACTATGCTGCACTCTACATACACATGCCTGCATGCGCAAGCTGGCTGTTGATGTGATCTTTGATTAATACAAATTTACGAATTGGTATAACTTTCATGTTTGTAAACAAATTTTGATGAAATTTTCACACATAATGAATATCGTGCTAACTACTCATATGCATGTGCTGAATCCTGAAAATCGTATTATTATCGATCACATTCGCATATCGGAAACGGGATGAGTAATCCTAAAATAATGGTATTTTCTGACTAGGGATTAGGCGAGCTAATGTTCTAAATTTGGAGTCTCCAGCTCTAAAGGTCTTTGATATCGACGCGTTAATACAGACGGACATGCTTTCTGTCTGTTACATACTTTTGCACAAACACATTACGCCTTTTTTACCATTTTAAAAATAAATATATCTCTTAACAAGGCTATTGCTACACATGCTCTGCAGGGGTGGAAGTAACCCGGGCATTAATACTATAAAAATAAGAATTATTCCGTTTTCTCAAATAAATACAACTTGTACGTGCGATTGCACTGGGGTGATTTCTTGACTGTATTTTAACAGTTTAACTTTTAATATAGATTGTGTCGGAGGCAGCAGCAGCTAAACAATAATTTAATAATTTAAGCTCAATACATAATCAGAAGCTAACGTAGTTCATAAGTAGTTCACAATTTACTCAGCACTAATTATCATATTTGCTTTGCACATTCGTTTGCATCTAAGTGCATAGATAAGCTTTCGTCCGGCTGTTTGGCAAAGCTTTATCTCTTCTTAATCTATCACTTTTTACCTCTCGTCTGCTACGGTTGCGCGCTAGCATAAAAATTGTCACTCGCATAGTTAAAGTAAACAAGTAAGAAGGCTCTAGTCGAGAAATCCCGACTAGACTATACCCTTAACCCTATAATTTACGCATACAGTCAGTGCTTGCAAGTATGTGTGAGTGGCTGTATGTATACGCGTATAGGGCATACCTTCTTAATTTCAATACTCCATATCTCCAGTGTTTCTCAGCCGATTTCAATAAAATTTTCACATGTTGTCTTTATTTAGTCTAATCTTTCAAACTGCATCAAAAAGTATTCTAAATTGAAGATTTTGTTGTTATCGATTACATGTGTATATCGGAAACGGGAAGAGTTATCGAAAATCTAAAACAAACTTGTACTGCCTAGGGATTAGGCGAGCCTATATACCAAATCTGGAGTCTCTAGCTCTTATAGTCTCTGAGATCGACGCGTTCATACATACGGACGGACAGACGGACAGACGGACAGACGGACAGACGGACGGACGGACAGACGGACATGGCTATATCGACTCGGCTGTTGATGCTGATCAAGAATATATATACTTTATGGGGTCGGAGAATGTTTCCTTCTGCCTGTTACATACTTTTGCACAAATCCATTATACCCTTTTTACCCATTTTCAATGGGTTAAGGGTATAAAAACACAAATACAT